>VFFE01007232.1:4723888-4782969 GCA_008921705.1 Burhinus oedicnemus | reverse complement strand
ACTACAGCATCCTTGCTGCGGGGATGGAGGACATGGCCACAGTGGCCCACAGGTTTTGGGGCTGTTTGAAGATGCCTGTTGGCTCCCTGGGGAAGGGGCTGGATGGGCTACCACCAGCTGCTCTGTGGTGCGGGAGACCGCTGCTGCCCTCAGGGTCACACCAGGCAAGGGCCGGATCCAGGGCGAGCTGGGGAAGAGCAGCTCTGCTTTCCCGGTGGCTTTGTCCTGTCATGGCTGCCGCTGGCATGTTGACAAGCCCCCCGAGCCGGGTAGCAGGGACTGGAGGGTGACAGGGAGCCGGGCTGAGCACCCCACACCCACCCTGGGGCTGCAAGTGCCAAGCATTGCGTTCCTGCCACTGAGTCCGAGAGCAGCGGGGAGGCCACTGGGACCCCGTGTGGGGTGCCTGGAACCCCTGGCACCGCGACCAGGGTCTGCCCGGTGCTGGGCACCTTGCTGGTTTCCCCCCGTCCACAGCCAGAGCATCCCACCACAATGAAGGGAGTAGCTGGGGCTCTTCAGTGGTGTTTAGAGCAGTGTTTCAGAAACAGCTCGGCTGCCCCCGAGGAGTTTTGGAGCTGTGAAAGCTCCACAAATCTATCGGACATATATTTATTTAAACGCATTTAATTTATTTTTTTTTAAATAAATAATAACTCCCAGCTGCCTGCAGCTGCCCAGAGGCTCACTAGCATGGTGCCAAGCCCCCGCCATGCTGTGGAAGGACAGTTTGGAGCAGCTCCGGAGCTGTTCTTGAAGGATGCAGAGATCTTAGAGCTTTAGGGTTTTTCTGGAGCGGCTTCGAAGAGTCTGGAGAAGTTTCAAGACACTTAGCGACCTTTTCGGAGGATGTGCAGAAGAGCTCAAGTGCTCCTGAGCGGCTACAAGTATTTCTTGATGAGTTTTGGAGCAGCATGGAGCTGTTACGGGGTTGCTTACGCCTCTTTGGTGTCAATTGGAGGGGGTTTAGGGTGGTTTCGAACTGCTTGGAGAAGTTTAGAGATGTTACTGAAAAGTTTTAATGCTGTTGAGAGGCACCTCTGAAAGGACTGGAGGAGTTTCAGGGGCCTTTGGGAGGCTGTTAGAGCACTTGAGGCATTTCACTGCCACGCCAAGGAGCCCGAGAGGGCTTCAGAGCTGCTACAAGATCTTTTTTATGATCCATTTTGAGCTATTTCAAGGAGTTTTAGAATAGTTTAGAGGACTTTAAGAGCTACTTTGAGCTGCTCCAAGCACTTTTAGCATCTTGGTGCCTTTTAGGGCTGGTTTGAGGAGCCTGAGAGTTATTTGAGCAATTCAAGTGCTTTAGTGCTGCCCGACGTCCGTCCTTCCAGAGTGCCAAGCGGTTCAGAGCCAGTTTACAGCTCCTTGCAGCGACCCATCACTGCTCCAGCAACCCCAGAGCCCTTTACTTACCCCATTTCCAGAGCAGCTTCAAGCTGTTGGAGGTTGAGCTTTTCAGAGGAATTTTTAAAAGGATTTTTGAGAGCTGTTTAGAGAAATCTTGGTGCACACTAGAGCTGCTCAGAGGGGCGCAGAGCAGCTTAGAGCTCTACAGAGGTGTTTTAGAGATGCTCAGAGGTGTTTTAGAGCAGCTTGGTGCTGCTCAGAGCGGTAGTGTGAAATAATTCAGGGTGTTTTAGAGAGCTCAGAGTGTTAGAGGCATTTCCCAGCATGCAGAGGCACTCAGAGCTCTTTGCAGCAGCTCTGGGTGCTCCAGGACTGCTCGGAAGAGTTCAGAGCAACAGTCTGGAGTCATCCGGAGTCACTCCAGGAGCCGAGAGGGTATTTTGCACGTTAGAGCCCTTTGGGGCAGCTTACAGGGGCTGGGAGGAGGTGGAGGGAAGCTTAAAAGGGTGTGGAGCAGCTTAGCAGGGCGGTTTAGAGCGTTTAAGGGATTTTGAGAGTGTTTAAGGGATTTTGAGAGGGGTGCAGAGCAGCTGAGCGCTTGGAGGGCTTCAGCACAGTATAGAAGAGGGAAAACCTCCATGTTCTCACAGGGAGCAGACCCCAGGTGAGTCCTTGCTGGTGCTGAGCCACAGCCTGGCCCCGTACCAGCCTCCTCCAAAACCTCCAGAGAAGGGGGACACCCGGGGTGCGGGGGTGGAAACGGGGACAAGGCCAGCTGCAAAGGTCCCTCACCTCACCAGGAAAGCAAAGGGTGAATCCCCCTCAGTTCCCACCCGGGGGAAGGTTTGGCTCCCTTTGACCTCGGCCCCTCCTGAGCCAGGCAGGTCCAGCCTCCCCCATCCTCAACCCCCCAAAATCAGGGCAGGGGTATTTCCACTCCCATCCAGCCCCACGGGGGAGCTGGCGCTCCGATGCTTGGAGCCACCCCTGAGGAAAGAAGGTCTCCAGGCAGGAATAGTAACAGCTTTTAATCTGACAAGAATTGATACATCATTTAAGACAATACTGTTTTTGCCTCTTTTTTGGGGACTTCCTTCACATACCGGTGGGGAAAGAGGAACATTTTCAGGAAGTACAGTTTTGTTTTTGTTTTCCATAGGGACTTTAAAGCATGGTGAATGTGCAAGTCAGTGCTTTGTTTGCTTAAAACTTTTTCCCAGTGCTTATTTACAGTTACAGTACCTCTTTGTGAGCGACAGGAAAAAAGACGATTGTTTGAACTGGGGATCTGTGATCCCAAGTCGAGAAAGGCAGATCTCCGATATTTATATATTTATACATATATATATATATGCTTTTGTGTATACACAGATACATTTCTCTCTTCTTTAAAGTATTAAAAAAATGATCAACCTTCATTCTATAAAAATACCTACTCTACAAGATAGAAAAATTTTCCCTCTCCAAGTATACACTGATTTACACCCAAAGCTTCTCTGGAAATGTACATTACGTGGCTTCTTCCCGCGGACTTGGGGCAGGGAGGGGAGTGGGTGCCAGGGAGGGCTGGGTGCTCCCCCTTGCCCAAGGTTTTTGGGGCTCATCCCCACCCTGCTGTGCCTCACACAAGGTCACAGGGGGCGGGGGGGGAGGGGGGGGGAGTTGAGCACCCAGATGCGATGTGTTTAAAGAGAGGGTGGAAGAAGGAGGGTCATGGTGGTGGGGGCTCAGCCAGCCCTGGGGCTGGCAGTGCAGGGGACCCGGGAGCCATGGGGCCCCCCCAGCAGGGACTAAGGCTGCGGCAGCTGCCAAGCGCTCCTGGCCAGTGGCACCCTCCAGGGACAAAGGGCGAGCTGGTTGCTCTGCCAGCATGGGAAGAGATGTGTGCTGCGTGCGTGGAAGCGTTTTGGGAAGGAGCAGGCGCATCCCCCCCCACCCGCTGCCGCCGGCCAAGGGAGTGCTGTGGCTTCTCTTTTCAGGCCACCCTGGCATTTCTAAAACCTGACAAGCAGGAAAAAGAACAGCTTTTTGGGGTCTGACGTACTAAATGAAGCCAGATCCTTGGGAGTCCGCTGGCTGTCTCCTCCCGGGAGCCAAAGAGGAGCAGGTTGGTTACAGTGGCTGCTCCCCAGGGTCACGATATGCCACCACCGCTTGTGCCAGCAAGCCAAAAGCTGTCTGATGTAAACATGGCTTTTGTTTCCCAGGGAGCTGCTGTTGAATCCTCTGGTCTCCTCTCCCCAACAGCACAGAGGTTTGAGCCCAGACTGATGCCAGGGGCTGAGAAATGAGAGCAGGGGCTCCGGCCCCTGCCACAGCACAGGGAAACAGCAGGGAAAGGTGGCCAGAGCAGGCTCTCCCTCCAGGACTGCAGCTATCACCAGCAGAGCCCTGCTCTGGGTGGGAATGGTGCAGGCCACTGTCCCCACGCCGGGGACCTTGGGAGGCAAGGTGGAGAGCTCATCTCTCTCTGCTGAGGCTCCCAGTGAGGTCCCAGACCTGACCCTGACCGCCCTCGGCCAGGCGAGCCAAGCCAGGATGGGGAGAGGTGGCCAGAACCGGCCTCCAGTGCAAGTTGAAGAGTCACAGCCTTTCCCACCAGTCCCTGCAGGCTGGACAGACAGCACCTGTGTGTCTGCAGCTGGGTCTGAGGGGACCTCTCTTCCCAGAGCCAGCCCAGCTCGACAGACGCCCCCAGACCCCACGGCGGCTGGCAGAAGAGCCAGGAGTGGGAAGAAGGGCAGCGGAGCCGTGAACACCAAGGCGTGCCAACGGTAGTGAGCCACAGAGCAAAAATAAATAAGGAGGCAGGTGACAAAGTGCGCTTACGCCCTGTCCCGAAAACAGCCGCTCCCCTGCCTCTTTCTGCCACCAGCAAGCGAGAGGAGCCAGCTAGCGCTCCACACACAACCCCTTCCCGAGCAGAAGTGGCAGGGCAAGGATTAACTGCACCAGCTGAATGACGACATTTGCATTAAGTTAATTAAAAAAACCCAACCACCTCTACAAGTCCAGGACACGTTTCCCCTCTTTCCCAGATCTGCCCCAGTGAGTGAGTGTGTCAGGGACACTTTGGCAAAGCAGATACTTGGGGCTGGACAGGGCAGCAAGGGAAAACATCAGCTCCATCGCTTCCTTCTCCGTGCTGTTATCCTGCAGTTCAGAGAAAACCTCTCCTTACAGCTCCCTGCGCACCAGAGGGTCTGACGCCGCTGTCAGGACAGTTCCCAGCTTCACGTATAGCGGGGCCGATATGGGTCCTTCCTCCAGCTGTTCGTTGCCTGTGTTTCTTCTCCAGGTTCCCTTTCACCCCTCAAAACCAGAAGGGTTTCAAAATAACGGAGTCAGACAACAAAGACTTGCTGCTGGTTTTCTTTTTCCCTGGTCCACTGGCTAATTCACCCACCGATCTGATGTGATGCTTCCTTGTGCCTTCATCAAGAGCAAAGACGTTTTGAGTCCCTCTTTATCCTCTCAGAGCACCAAATCCACAACCATCGACAAGCGCGCAGCCGGCAGCTCTCGGCTGCCCTTATTTCACTTCCAAGATGGAGGGGTTCGTCTCCATGATGGCCACAATGATCCTGTCGATGTAATCCTGCAGGCGGAAGTTGATCTCTTCTTGCTTCTGAATTGCTTCCATGAGCTGCAAGGGAGGGAGAAAGGGAGTGAGCAGTCACCACCTGCCGCTGCTCAGGGACGGAAGCATGTTTTTTCGTGGCTCTGTGCAGCCACGGAGGTTTCTCCCCTTCTTCATTCTGGCATGAGCTGTTTCTGGCCATGTACAAGTGTTTCATGGCGTGACTGCCGGGGACCATATGGCTCGCCAATGATTTTTACAGCCTCTGTAACACCCGGCTAAACTCCCTGCTCCTCCTGCCCTGTGGGATGCCCTTACCCTCGCTGGCTGTCCTCTGACAGATGCTCCTGCATCCCCAGATCTCCAAACCATGCCAGAGGGTGCGCGGCCACAGAAGCCAGAGCCCTGGGTGGGGAGCGCAGGCATAGCAGGCTGAGCCTGGTGCCCAGATGCCCAACTGCTAGAGGAATACGTACTGGTATCTCTGGGGCTCCCCCTCAGCCTTTCTCCTTCCTTGAGCAGGCTCTGGCCCAAGATGAGGAGATGCCCTCAGCTGCTGGCCCTGCTCACTCCTGTCCTTCCTCAGTTTCTCAGGCAGATGGGACCTTGGAGAAAGCAGGAAGTATTGCATCTCCTTTTGGCCCCCAAAACATGTGTGTTTTCCCATTACACTTCTCAGGGTCTGAAAGATATAATTCTGACGCCTATGTGGGCTCGCAAACCAGTATCTGGGGTACAGCCATGGAGCAGGGAGAGCATGTGCCAGAGAAGCCAAGATCTTTAAGATCCATTTAAAGTCAATTACAGACAGACACAGCCTGTCCTGGCTGGCCTGTCCCAGGAAGAGGAAGGCAGTCACACGGCAGGCAAAGTGGAGCTGCCGCTATCAGCAAATTGGAAGGCAGCAGCTTCCCCTCTTCCCAGGAAGGAGGGCTGGCAGGCAGGATAAGCCCTGCAAGCTCTTCAAATAGTTGTGTGGGTATTTGTTTGCCCATGACAGCTTTCAGCTGAATTTTGGGAGCGAGCTGTACCACAGACAGGACCACACCAGCTCCACTCAAGCCCTCAGTTGGCTGAGGGGAGAGGAGATGCACCAGCCACTCTGGGAAGATGCAGTCTGAGGTAAGCAGTACCTCATGGCATGTACCTCGTCTCTGGAGACCGAGCTGATCTCCGCTGCGAGGGATTCGGAGAAGGAGGCTGAGAAGAGGTTCTTGGCTCCCTGGATGCTCAAGTTAATGATCTGTCCGTTCAGTTCATCGTTCTGCTCCTTCAGATTCCTGTTATCCTGCTCACAACAGACAAACCAGATGCTGCTGAAGCACATGGTACCTTCAGAGCAGACCCGGCCAGGGAAGGCAGGGGCTTTTGTCCTAACCAGCAGCTTGCTCACACAGCACTGGAAACAGTGCACAGTCTTGTCAGAGCCCAGAAAACCTCTGGAAACATGGGATATGCTAGGGGGATCCAGGGGACACAGCATAGAGAGGGGGTCTCAAGTGTACATGCTGTCCTTCAGAGGAAGGAGCCAATCTTTCCTGCCCCAGGACAGGAGAGCATGAAGGCAGTGGGCTGCCAGATCCAGGGTCAGCTCCTCAGCAGGGAGCCCCTGGGCACCCGCTGACCACTCCTCGGTGTCAGGGAATTGGCATCCCCTTTTGCAGACCAAGCATCCAAGACTCTTCCCTCCCTGCCCAACCCTGCATACCTGCTTGAGCTGCTTGATCTCTTGCTCCAGCTCTGTCTCCCGTGTCCTGCTGTTGTACTCCTGGAGCCCCATGCTGCTGCTCCTGCCTCTTCGCTGCTCAGCTTCCAGTTTGAAGAGCTGCAAGTGCTCGAGCTGCTTCCTGAGGTCCTCAATGAGCTGCAGCACACGGGAAGGCGACAACTGAGTGCCACATCCCCTGCAAGTCCAACAGCTCGCACTGGTCATGGCTGATATGACAGATGGTCTGTCCCCCAGCTGGGAACAACCCCATTGATTACAGGATTAACAGACTGTTTCTGGGGGTGCACATGGCTTCTCCTTCCTTCCCCATGCCTCCAATGAACAGAGAGGGGGAGCTATTTAAATACACGAGAGCAGCCCTGGAAGGAATTTGATGGAGCTCCATAAGATGCTGGCTCCAGGTCTGCAGCAGCAGACAGACCCCTCCAGCAATGCGGGCACCTGCTCGGCCAGCTCCCTCCTGCCACAGTGCTGTGAATCCCTGTCTTACTCAAGTGCTCTCAGCATTGCCAAAATGACAATAATTTCCACTTTGAGGCCCAAAGCTCCTTTCCTACCACAACAGCAAGCCCTGCTTGAGCCTCCAGCTAGAATTACCAACCCCAGACACCTGGAAGAGGCCAGGGGAATGTGTGTTTGCCCCCAAGCACACAGGAGCTGGCGGCTCTCACCAAGCAGCCTTGCAGCCCTCTCCTCCCACCTGCTAATGCCTGCTGGCTCCACATGCCATTGTGACTGTGCTTCTGCCACCACTCCTTTGATGCAGAAGAGAAATGGACCCTGCGGGAACAGGACAGGGTGGCACAGTCCCACTGGGTTTGCAGATGCAGACATGCTCAGCTTAATTTTAATGCAGGCAAAAGCAACAGACGTTATATAGCTATACTGCTGTATGATCTTCCTCTGCCCAGGCAGGACTGAATGCTCCAGTTATATCTATTTTTGGAGAGGCTGCTGAGGCCAGCTTCCCCACATAGCCCTAATTTGGGGGAGTAGCAGGACAGGCAGGGAGACCGGACTCTGCTTACCTCCTGTGTTGACTCCTTCTCCTTCTGAAACTGGTGTCTCTCCTGACTCAGCTTGTCCCCCATCTTCCTCTTTTTCTCCTGCTCCTCTGTGAGCTGCACAGTGAGGTCTTCAATCTCATCCAGCAGCTTCTGCTTCTCCTGTAACAACACGAAAGGCAACAGTCACAGGGCTTGTCTCCATTTGGCACTGCCAGGGCTCTTCCCACTTGATCAAGGACATGGCACACACAGAGCACAGTGGGGAAGGCTCTTCTCGCTGATGCATTCAATGCTCTGCCTGCTGGGATTTCATTTGCTGTCTGAGGGCTTCAGAGCCTGAGTGCTTTGGCAGCAGCAAGAAGAGCCACACACCAAAACATCACTGCTAAGAGAGAGGTAATAAGAGATGGCTCAAGAATAAATGCACACAGGCAAATAGCTGCACTTGTGCGGCTTTCTGGGCAGCACGGTGCTGATGTGGGACACAGCCTGGGCAAGACTGGGGCCAGCACAGAGGCTACAGGCCGAGACATTAAATCATAAGGCTCCTTTGGTCTGAATTTCAAAAAAGCCAGGAATCCAAGATCTTAAGCCACTCTGGAGATGCTCATTCTCAGTTTCAGATATAAAAGAATTTAACCAAGGATTGACATGAGAAGGAATACGACCAGTTCAAGCCAGGATGTAAAACACACAGCCCAGCTCTCCCGCTCTGTCCCCTTCTTATACTCAAAGCCTTGGCTGAACATTTGAGATGGCGGGTAAAGCTTATCACTTGGTGATGACAACAGCCCTGCGCAGGACACTTCCCTGTACAGCAGCACCCTTCTGCCTATGACCAGTTCAACTCCTCCCCAAGCTCACAGCTTCCAGCCTGGCTCTCCCCATGAGGAAGGTTTTGGCTTCCAGAAAGACAAAAATTGCCACCAAGCAAAGCTGGTACTGGATGGCCCATGCCACAAAGAGGTAAGAAGCAGCTCCAAGAGGCAGCTCCAGCTGCCAGGTGTGGGGTGCCCTGGTCCATGAAGCACAGTACCAAAAGCACTGTGCCAGCAGAAAATGCAATGCTGACCACGAAATCCTGATTTTGGACAACGTACAAGACAGCAGGTCATGAGCAGGGCTTTTCTCCTCAGCAGGGAGGGGCAGCAATTGCACCTCTCACTCCTCGTTAATCCCATGAACTGTGGAGAAAAGCAGCACTGCTCTGCAGGGAGATTAGGGATCAAAACCAACTTCATGTGGCTGAAACACACCTAGGCAGGAAATTTATCCTCAGATCCAGTGTTTTTCCTACCCCCAGCCTCAATGCACTGTGCTTACAAGGTCTTGGCAGATGAGGACCACTTCACCATGGCTATATCAGGTGAGATGGAGCTACAGGCTCAAAGACTGCAAGTGGATGAAACACTTGAGGGCCTTCAGCTGGGCAGAGAGGTTTGATTTAACTTGAATTTTAACCTTACATTAAACAGAAATAAAATGTAGCCTTTGTACCAGATGTTACATCTGTAACCCACATTCTTTCCAAAAATGAGGATCTTGTCCAGCCCATGGGGACTGAGGCACCTCGGCAAGCCTCCCACCCCGGCCCTGCCAGCAGCTGCACAGCCCTCAATCCTGAGCAGGGCGAGAGGGGAGAGGATCTGGGAGATAATGCAGCGCTTTGAAGACTCAACATGCAAATCCCAGCGAGGGCGTAGGTACCCAGGCAGGATGTGGAGATGAAGCATGCCCACTCCTCTTCCTCCCTTGCAGCCAACTGTCCCACTGCAGGCTGAAGCCACAGGGATGGGGACAAGCTTCTGCAAGAAGGCACGAGTCCCCTCCTAACCAGCCAGGACAGGGCTGCCACCGCTGCACCCCGCGGCTCTGCTTGCCACAGGCTGCGCTGTCACAGAGAGATTTATTAGGGGGGTTGTTAATCCCAGATTCCAAGCCAAACACTGGGAACCTGCACGGATAGCGGTATGGTCTGAGGAGAGGTCTGCAGGGACTGGAAGGCAGAAGCAGCCGATTTGCTCGTTACAGTAAACAGATCTCATGTAAGCCCTTTGCGTAAATGCAAATTTCGGCTCCAGCCATGTGAGAACCCAGAAACAAAGCTCCGGCTTGGGCACCCCCAGCACACAGGGTCCTCACCTCCTCAAGTCTCTCAATGTTGGCTTTTAAACAAGGGACACAGGATCTCAGCTCGCTGTTCTCATCATCCAGCTGCTGCAGCCTGCAACAGCAAAGAGACATTTAAGAAAGTCACCCAAACATCACAAGCATAGGAGACCTGGTTGAAACATCATTAGGATGCGCTGAAGGCAAGCCAGCAGTGATTTATCTTTTCAAAGCAAACCCCGTGTCATAGTTTGGGCCGGGCTGGCCACCACAACTTCCACTATTTCTACTCCCAGGGGAAAGAGAGGGGCATCCACACAACTTCTCGTGGTCCATGGGCAAGCGTCAGCACTAGGCACCAAAAAGCAGACACATCGCCTGGGCAGGATCAGAGGGTTCAGAGAGGGCTTCAACTTTGCATTCTCCAGCTAAAGTAACATCCATTTGTCACAGTAACTGTCCTGCTACAAGCCCGGTAAAAAAAACCACTGCCTTCATTTACTGCAAGGGTTGAACAATAGGAAAATACATTCTGGAAAAGCAGCAAGGAATACCCCAACAACAACAAAAAAAGTTAAATAAATGAAACCTTTCCCACACCACTTTTGCCTTCGGAAGCCAACAGGCAGCATGAAGCACCCTGTCCAGGACATCGCCTGTCTCACAGCTCTTCCTTCCCAGACATTTGCCTGTTTCCATGAAGGGGGAAAACGTCTGAGTATCAAACGTACTTCCACGGGTCATTCATGGGAACAAGCACTAACAAACCACATCTCTTCATTCACACGCTGTGGGGCAGGCCCATGGATGGAGAACGTGAGCTAAATTTAAACTGCATCAGAGAAATTCAAATAAAGAGTCTGAGACTAGGTTCATGGAGGGGCTTGATTTAGGAATGAAGGTAGTAGAAGTAGCCAAAACTCAGGGTTTATAACAACTTTAGTTATACCTTTAACCAAGTTAAACTCACTGTCTACTGCACTTTGTCTCCCCAAAGACTAGAGTAGCAAAGAGTCAGCCTGTACACGTATTCCAGCGTGACATGTGGGTCCAGGAGACCTGCCACCACCTGAGCCCTGCTCCAGCCCCACCTGGCCTGCAGGTTCTCAATCTCAATGCTCTTCTCCCTCTCCATTTTGCTCAGCAGCTCCCTTTGCTTCTTGATCTCTTCCAGGAGTGTTTGGTCAGCTCTCAGCTCCTGCTCCTTCAGCTGTTCCTCGAGAGCATTTGCTCTGCGGAGAGGAGAGAGAGGATTAACTGCTCATGATGGCTCACCCCCAGCATGCTGCCATCCCAAGGGAGAGATCAAACTCTCTTCCGAGCCCTTCTCCCACCCCACAGAGTAACTGGGAGAAGGAGACTGAAACAGAGTGAGGTGTCAGGGGAAGTGCGTCCATCACCGTCTCAAGCAGCAGGTGTATGAGGGCTTCACTTCATCCCAGCAGATGCAGTGGGAACGCAACATGGGCCATGGAATCCCCAAGGACGCTACTGCTGACCAACATGACAGTCAAATAAAATAAGCCAGGTGGTACACACCTGAATTGTCTCTCTCTAGTTTTTTAAGTCTCCAGGCTGCATCAAAGCTCTTTTTAAGAGGGAGGCCAGCAAGGGGGTGAAGTGAGTGTGAAAGCACAGTAATAATTCTATAACCCACAGCCCATGGGGTCACAGTCACAGCGTCACCCAGAACAAGCTACTTAACAGGAATCTCATCCCACTCCTCCTCCTTTTCACTCTCCCATTTTCCCCAACAAAAAAAAAAACAGGATCTGCAGGTCAACTTTCTCCGTGTGCCAGCATAACAATCCCATGCACTAATCCAGGCTGGGCGGAGAGTGGATCGAGAGCAGCCCTGAGGAGAAGGACTTGGGGGTGTTGGTAGATGAGAAGCTCAACGTGAGCCGGCAATGTGTGCTGGCAGCCCAGAAAGCCAACGGCAACCTGGGCTGCATCCCCAGCACGGGCGAGGGAGGGGATTCTGCCCCTCTACTCCACTCTCATGAGACCCCACCTGGAATACTCTGTCTAGCTCTGGAGCCCCCAGCACAAGAAGGACATGGACCTGTTGGAGCAGGGCCAGAGGAGGCCACCAAGATGATCCCAGGGCTGGAGCCCCTCTGCTGTGAGGACAGGCTGAGAGAGTTGGGGTTGTTCAGCCTGAAGAAGAGAAGGCTCCAGGGAGACCTTAGAACCCCTTCCAGTATCTGAAGGGGCTACAGGAAAGCTGGGGAGGGACTTTTTACAAGGGCATGTAGTGATAGGACGAGGGGTAATGGCTTCAAACTGCAAGAGGGGAAATTTAGATGAGATCTCAGGAAGAAATTCTTGACTGTGAGGGTGGTGAGACACTGGCCCAGGTTGCCCAGAGAAGCTGTGGCTGCCCCATCCCTGGAGGTGTTCAAGGCCAGGCTGGATGAGGCTTTGAGCAACCTGGTCTAGTGGGAGGTGTCCCTGCCCATGGCAGGGGGCTTGGAACTAGATGATCTTTAAGGTCCCTTCCAAGCTAAACCATTCCATGATTGTATGATAACAGCAATTTCCACGTGGTCCTGAGACTGACAGTGCAGGCAGTGGCTGTGTTTGTTCAGCCAGGGCAGAGGTACATGCCAGCAAGCCTACCTGCCCTCTGGAGCAGGCAGAGGTAGCCCAAGCCCCTGTGCTCAGTAAATCACCCAACCGCAGCAGCAATGTGAGAGCTGAGGTTCATTAGGAGGCTGCTGCACTGGAGTTTATGCAATCACTTTGCATGGGCAGGTGAGGAAGGTTTTTGCCAGATGAACCCATTCTTTGACCAGCAACAAGTACACTTGGGGCTTTACTTGATTAAAAGCCAACTGACAGTTCTGGGCCAAGCTGCTAAGTGGAAACATCTCCCTTGCTGCAAAGTTTATCAGGGCTTAGAGAAACCTTTGTTTGCATCGCTTGGTTCCCTGACACAATTGTTACTTAACAGTCTTACAGCCCTATAGATAAACTCCTGCTGGGTTTATCTGCCGAGGGTAAATATGCTGCTGGAAGAGAGAAGCCTGCCAGATTAATTAAGACAGCGATTACATCAAAAGGGATCCAAAGGGCTACACCCCAGACAGGATCTGAAAGCAACAGGATCAAGGCTGGCTGTGGGGAGGGCAGAGATGGGTGGCAGGGACCCTGTTGTAATGGAGCTAATGGGTGAAACAAGGGCCAGAAAGAGTCCATACAGAGCGAGTATGTTCTCCTCCTTGAATGGGAAGCTTTCCAAGGAGCACGACCTGCCCTGTGGTCCTCTGAACCAACCCCTGGAGCTCCAGAGCTCCACAGAGACCTTTCAGGATGGACATGCAGAGGATGGGGGGTGCATTAAAAAAAAATGGGGGAAAAAAAAAAACCCCAAACCTATTATAGTGAGCAGAATACTGCAAAGGAGAGAGGTGCCAGCAGGTGGGCCATTTGTCCAAGCTGAGCTGCAAGCAGTTTCCTGAGATCCTGGGAATGTGCCAGAGACCCAGAAACGCATGCGCAGGATGCTCTGATCCCACATGCAGCCCTCATGCAGAGAAGGCAGCCTGAACCCCGGCTGGATTTAACCACAGCCAAGGCAGGATTGGATCATCAAGGGCACAGCTGCGAAGCTTTCCTGCTATTTTCTGTCCCTGTCCCTCCTCTCCTGCTGCCTCCTTTCTCCGCGTGCTCTGGTCGCACCGGAGCAGCTCCTGCCTGCCTGCAGGCAGCCAGCAGCACAGGGTGCTGCAGCAGGCGCAGGGGGGAAGGAAAGGCACCACTGGCGATGCCAAGCTGCATTTTGGCCAGGGCACAAGCCGGGCTCCCTTACCTGTGCACAAGCTGCAGGTTCTCCTGCTTGAGGCGGCTGTGCTGCTCACCGTTAGCAGCTGTGTCCTTCTCCAGCTCTGTCACCCGCTTCTCCAGAAAGACCACCTGCATGATGGGAGAGGGGAGGATCAGCCGTCCGTGCTTAAACCCACTGGCAAAGTGGCACCAAGTGCCAGAGTAACTCCCACCACCTCCAGTGCACCGTGCAGGTGCTGCCTACTTGCTTTGGGGCTGCCTCGGTTTGTCGCACTGATTCAGAGCCGGTCACCCCGCCACAGCTCCCAGCATTACCTGTGTCCTGCTCTTCACCACACAAGGCAGCCTGAGCTCCAGGAGCCATCACTGGGGCTCGCTCCTGGGCCAGCTACTTAAAAACAGACGGCTGCCGCTGGAATCAGGTAGCTATGCCTTGATTTAAAACATCTTTTTACACCCCAGTTTCTCTGGTTTTGATGTTGCCCATGTACCAATACAAGGCCAAACACTTCACTCTTGCCTTTCTTCATACTCTTCACGATAAAATCCTACATGGAGGTCTAGAGGGATCCCAGTTGGATCGCCAGAGCCCTGCTGCATCCAAGTGCAGCCCTGAGACTGGGGATAACCTGAAAACAGGACTGAAAGACCCTGGGTTCACAGCTACATGTAAATAAAGTCATGTAGGAGGAAACAATGTTAGCTGGTGGGGAAGGATCAGAGATGAGTATTGTCTCCCTGTACCTATATGTGGCTTACTTCAGCTGTATTTGCATTTTCATTCGTTTTCCCTAAATAGTACACAACTTTGAAGAGCAAAGGGGGCCGGGAGTGCCCGCTACTTCCCACCCAAGGAGGAGTGTGGGTGGGTGAGGAACTGCAGAAGGACAGAGTTCATGGTCCCCAAAATCCCATTTATACCCGCAGAAGAACAATCACAAAAGACAGGCAAACAGGAGCATGTCTGCAAAACCTGAACCATCACTCTGGGGAGAAGGGCAAGCGACATGCAAGCGTATTAAAAGGAGAAACATGCAGAGACACAAGGCCTTTCCCAGAAGTGTATACACGGTTTCCCCAGCCAGATGCCTTCAGGAATGCAAAGGCATCAACTTGCAGACTTGGAAAAATGTCAGTGTTTCAATATTTTTTTTTAAAGGTCTTCTATGCATTATAATTATACCCAAGTGCAGACATACACATATGTATTTCTCTTTCACATGCTGCTCCATGCAGCTATTTGTGACTCCAGAATTAAAAAGCCATTTTCAAGGAGTTTCGGGACCACAGCAAATGCTTACACAAGCTACAACTCACCTATTTTTACCTTTCCTGCTTTCCCTTAGCTATTTTTACCTAGGGTGACCCAAACAAAAGCTTTCTTGTGTTCCTGTCCAGCTCCCATCTTGCCCTACAATCCTTTTTTCATAATGTCCTGGTAAAATCCAACAGGACCAGTACAAAATCAGCTTTATATCCTGACAGCATGAGCAGCAGCAGCAAGAGCATGTCAAGGAAAGGAAGTCCTTGTTTCACATCAGGCGACTTTGCTCATCTCAGAAAAGCAGAAATTGAGAATATCTCATTACATGAAGCAGAAGTGAAAATACAGCCTGCAAACAGCTACCCCTTCCTCCTGGCCAGCAGGAGGGAAGCCACCCTCCCTGAAAGTGGGGCAGCACACCTCCATCCCTGGGAGGAGGAGGCACCAGTGCCACCTCCTGCCTCAACACAGGACCTCTGCAATTCGACTCGGAGCGCTCTTCATTCTCCATGCCCTCGATGCAGAGGGCTTCATCCGTCCCACCCGCACTGATCTACCCGGTGCCAGCTGCGCAGTCAGAGAAGCTTCAGCCTAGCTCCTGCTTGGGGATCTCAGAGCACCGCAAGCCACTACATGCTCCAGGATAGCGCAGACAGCACCGCTCTTACCTTGTCCGTGATGTCCTCTTCTGTACACTCCAGCGTATCCCTGTAAGACTCCTCCATCACCCCTACGGACAGCACGCTCGTCTGATGCAACTGTCTATAACAGAGACAAACCACCCCAACCCACAGCAACACGAACATTAGAGCGAACATGGCAGGACATGGCAATTCCAGATGACAACCGCTATTACAGGATATGGTCCCTTCTCTTCCCTCCTCAGCTGCCACCTCCTTTTCCAAAGGGATTTAATAGCACTGCTCCTTCTTGGGCTGCGGGATTTACAGCAAAGGATGGCGTGGGCCAGGTCCCTGGTGGTGAGAAGGACCACTACTCTGCCAAGTTCTCTAACAAGCTCGCTGCCTCGGTGTGCCCGGATAACAGGGCTGAGCGAGCGGCTGCTTACCAGCTGAATGAACGCACCCTGCAAGGGAAGCGCAGACGTGGACACACGTTGCTGGGACTTCATACTATGATCATTTGTTCTTGCTCTTTGGAATAGGATGAGATAAGAGCTCGCTCTTTTCACTTTCTTTCTTTACGAACGTACCGCGGCCACGTGTTATCCAGCAAAGGACAGAGTACTCTGCTCTAGCCCCTGATAAGGTTAATAAGAAGTGGGGGGCAGCGGGTGTAAGGGGGAGGGAGGGGGGAAAAAAACCCTGAACTTGTTGTGAAACACCCCAGCCCACCTTCCCACACTGACTGCGACAGTCGAGAGCAAGCTAATCATTAGCAAGGCTTTGCAACGTTGGTGTCCACAGTGATCTAAAGGACACCCCTTGGAGGGGCTGATCTGTGCGAAATCCTAGTGGTATCACTGCAGATCGGCTCTATCGTCTTGTGGCACAGGAAACTGCTATTGCCATGGGGAGGGGCTATTGTATTCCAGCTCCGTGAACCCCAGAGAGATGCCACCTGGAGAAAACGACTCTGCTCTCCCACTGCAACTCAAACGATGAGCAGCTTGATCTACCTTTGAAGCCAGCACTGCTTTGAGCAGGTGAACAACAAAACCACAGAGGTCTCTCTTTGAACCTCGGTTTTTCCTAGGAATTTGTAATGTGGGCTCTCATTTCACCCTGCTACACAATATGCTCATGCAAATATTCATGAAGCATAACTGGCATTTACCAAAGAGACCACAGCTGAGTACCAGCCTTATTTTGCATCCTCATCCTGAGCATATATTTAGGTTCTAAAGTCTCAGGCACATTTGTCATTTAAATCATGCCAAGCACAACAGGGCCTAAGCAGCTGAGATTTCTTGGCACAGGCAGAACCTGGACAACAAAAATCAGGAAAGAGCCCTTACCAAAATAAAATCAATTTCCTAAAAGCTTTGGTATTATTCAGTAATTACAGTATCTACAACAAAGGGCTTTCTTTGGGCTGGTCTTAAGGATCTATCTCAACTCTGCAGCAAAACCCTGTCATCTCTCGTTATCACAAACTAAACTCGACTGCTCTTGAATTAACTAGTATTTACGTAAGCCCACAAGTCCCCGTCTCAGAAAAGCATCTTGCAAATGCAAATGGCCAGGAGGGCTCAATCCTCCATAAGACAGGGCATCTCCATTCCCAAAAGTTTAACTCAAATCCTCCCCAGATTTGCTCTGCCAGACATGGGACCAAAACTAGACCTAAAACAGGAAACCTGGGGACAGGCTGCTCCCTTCAACCTTCTTTCCTGCCAGTGTTTTTAACAAAGATCTAGAAAGTAAGATGACGGGAACTAGGAAATGTAATATCAAGGACCTGCTTCCTTGCCAGGAGGAGAAACAGTGCCAGGGGAGACCTGCTGACTGCAGGAAAAGCAGAGAAGGGAAAGGTGTGAGAGCACCGCGGGGAGGGAGAGGCATGCAGAAGTTGCTTGGGTCAGTGCAGGGAGCAGCCCAGGTGCCAGAGCACAGGGCTACGAGCATCACCCAAATCGAGCTGCCTATTCCTCTGCAGCACCCTGGCCCCACCTGGAAATGAGCCAAGAGAAAACCAGCAACTGCAGAGGGCAATCTCCCTCCCCAGTGGGGCAGAGGCAGGCAGTACAGTTAAGGTAAGCCTCGGTATATTCTCAAAAGCACAACGACATGGGAACAGGAAGAATGGGGAAACTGGGAAAGGTGAGCACCAGGCAGCATCGAAAGGGGACGGACCCTCTGCCCCAGAGGCTCAGAGCAAACTCTGCAGCTTTTCCCGTGCAGGCAGGGATAAAAATGCCCATGAGGAAAGGGCAATGGGCACTATGTGAGATGGTCCTGCAGGACAGGAGCAGCACAGCGTTAAACCCCAGGGTGGGGTTACCTGCAGCCACCTCCCTGGGAACTCCCCAAAGCCCCTGAGCGAGCTCCTGCAAAGTCAAGCAAAAGTCAAGCACTGAGATTACACCAAGCAAAGCAAAACAGAACCAAGAGAGTTGTCTAAGGTGGCTGGTTTTTTTTGGGGTGCTGGAGAAATCCCTCTGAGTAGGTGTACAGAGCAGTCCAGTCCTCTAGAGACCCACGACGGTGATACCAGGGAGGAGACAGCCCAGCCAAGCAGTCCAGAGGGACACGCCCATCTAGAGACTCCTTCCCCACACCACATGCCCCCTGCAAGGGCACTGGCAGGATGGAGGGGGGAAAAGCACATCTACTTCTGTCCCTGAAGAAATCAGGTTGACACCAGCCTCCGGCTGCGTCCACGAGTGAAAAACCCTCATTTCAGAAAAACAGCTGTTGCAAACTGTATCAGAATTAAACCCGCTTTTCCCCAGCCCTATGCAACACGTCCAGAAGTACGACACTGCAAACTTATTTTGACAACCTTCCTGCCGCATTCCCAGCAGCTAGTACAGGACACTCCTCTCACCAAGCCATAATACGAGTATGAACTTACCTTGCTACCTTCTTGCTTGAGAGTCTTTTATTTGGACTGCAACACAAAGAAAAAACAGGAAAGAGTTAGGAAAGCTGACAGTGGAGAGCAAGGGAAACAGGAAACTGCAAGCACTCCGGGGCACATCCTTTGCTATGGCAGGGGAGCGCCCGCGCACCACCCGCACAGCCCCGCCAGCCCCAGCGAAAGGCAGGCGAGGAAACCGCTCACGGATTTAACAGAGCGGCGATAACAAACCAAATGGAATATCGCCGCAGAAAACCTTGCCGCCTCCAGCAACAGTATCCTCTCATCGGCCGATCCCTGTCCTGAAAGCTGATCCTCAAGGAAAGTGCTAATAATAAGCAGGGAGTTTGGTGGGGTTCAGCCCAGCGCCAACGGCAGCCTGAGCTCCGTCTCCTGCACCCCGCAGCACCCCAGCCCTCCTGCCACCCCCCGGGAGCTCCCTGCCTGGTGGCTGGGGGACAGGGTGCACCTCCTGCCTGCGAACGGGCACTTCCATCCTTCTGCATGCTGGTTTGCGCTTCTCACACAGATTATTCTCACTATTTGGCTCTGGATCACCAGAAAATTGCTGCCTACTTATAGCTCAGAAATTTTAGGAGCTGTTGATCGTCTCCCTTTCTGGATTTTAAGCATGGGCACTATTATAACCACTGAGGAGGGGTGCGAGCTATCCTTTGCACAGATGGGTGACGGAGATCACACACCCCAGCTCCGTGTATGCCTGAGCCAGCTGCCACCATACCACAGCGGTCAGGGTTTAGCTAATACTCAGCATGACCCACGGTACAAACAGCCAAGGTCTGCGTTACCCTGCCCCTTGGGCTGGGGCTGCAGGCCCTCACCGTTAAGACTAAAAAAAAAAAAAAAAAAAAAAAGCCTTTTTCAGAAATGGCTACTTGCTAAGATGTTCCTTCCAGTCCTTTGGTCTTGATGGATGCAGCTGCATGCTAGCAAAGCAAGCAGGGCTTGGATCTTCCACCCAAACATACACTGTTGTCCAACAGATGCCACTGGGACACCGAATCATCACTGAATGATGACAGCAAACATGGCTCTAGCCCGAGTGGAGAAGCAGCAATTGCATTCCCTAGTGCTTAACTCCGTTTAAATAAATAAAAAATAATAATGAAAAAAAAAATCATCTGGGAGCTCATTCCTGCCTAGAGCTTCAACAATTATATTAGTTCTTAGAAGGAAGAACTAAAAATAGTTCAGGTCAATTTTCTTTTAAAAAAAACCCCCGATGACCAACCAGGAGCTGTTGTCAGGGTTACCAGCCCTCGTGTCAAACCCCGGATTTCCAAGGAGTGTATGAACCGCTGCTGGCCGGGCTTCAAGGACACTCGGCACCCGCCCGAGGGGAGGAGGTCAGGCCCTCGTATTTGCCAGCAATTATAACGAGTCACATTATGTCCCCAGCACTGCGGAGAGAAAAAATATTTTTCTCTACAAACGGCTTATCAGAAAGCAGTGCTGGCACCTGCGGGTCTCTCTGGAGGGGATCAGACACACCTCCTCTGCTTCAAGGGCACTAAAACAAAACGTACTTTTACAAAACTGGTTCACCACAAGCTCCTGGCGGATTTCTTCCCTGCCTTGCCCTGCCACAGGCTCAGGCAGTAGTGCCCCGATGCTGGGACCAGGCTCCCCACCTTCTTCCAAGCGTAAAACGCTGCATATACACCCACAGCCTTTAAGAAGGAGGCTGTTACACGGCAACTTGGGCTTCACCCCAGCTGCTTGCATCCTCTGGAGTGGGTGTCTTCAGGCTTTGCCTCCCAGGCACAGTGCGAGGCTGCTTGGCCCAGAGTTTGGTCCAGTTTCTGCTGCTCTCTTCACCCACAAACTAGGACTCGTCCCCTTGCACCAGGGGCTTCGCGTTGCTGGCGATGCCAGGAGCAAACAACAGGTCCTGCCACGTCCCGCCTGCTGCACGGGAACACCTCTCACGTCCTCACCGCAGAAAGGGTGGGCAACGTCTCTTCCATTGGGTCGGTGTGCAGGGGCACCTGGAACAAATTTCCAGCAAATTTGTGCACAGGAAACCCTGAACACAGATGGAGGAACCATACCTACTCACCCTGAGGACACATATTAAATCAAAACCTATGGAATTCCCACCACGACACCACAGGATGGGAAAGCCTCCTCTGGAAATCCCATCCATCACAGAAGGCTCTGAAGTGTTACTTTCAGCTTTGCAGATAAATTTGGCAGAGAAAGCCTGAAATGGAGCGAGGCTACTGGTGCATCCAGGGAAGTCCAGCATTCACCTTAATAATTACACAACCTGAGACTCATCACTGACCCTCAAGGCCTCCAACAGCAAAGGCAGCTATTTACGCAAGAAAGAGAAAGGGAGAGAAGTACTTTTTCCATTAAAAAACTTAAGGTCAAGCTCCTATTTGTTTTCCAGTTGTTGTCCCATAGCTATATAGCCCAGGAGAGCTCTCATGTCACACTGTCCTTGTAGAGGACAGATAAGAGACCAAGAGCATGACCAAAAACCAGGCTTGAAAAAGCACACCAGATGCTAGAAGAATGATTATCACTAATGCCACTATCCTTCCACTCAGTGGACTGCAAACAGGTGTGAAAAAATAAACAAACAAATAGATATCCCTCCCCACTTGTCAAATCAGCGAGTCCAACTGCTGGCTGGTAGATCTCAAACGTTACATTCAAAAGCTCGTGAAGCTCCTACACAAAGGCCCCAGCATCTATGATGTCTACCTGGCTAATGGTGGCACATAGGCAGGTGGGCAGGCAGCTGGCGAACCTGGGCGAAATAAGATTTTACTGCTGCAAAGTGAGAGCATCTACAGGAGAGGTCCCAAGCCACAGAGAGCAAGCTGATGTTTCCAGGTTACTGCTGCAGTGGGAGGATGGGCTCTACCTGCCCTTCCAGGTTGAACCAGCAACTCAGGCATGCCTCCACACTGGGTATCACTGGCCAGAAGACCTGGCAGTCTTTTCCTTGGTGACAGAAATACTGTACACGATCAGCTTACAGCTTCAAGTCCCGATGTAAGACTGCATTACTTGGAGTGTGAAGAAGCACCCACCACTCAGCAGGACATGCAAAGAGGCCGCCCAGAGCAGAAGGGAAGACTCTCATTGTCTGCCAGCCTCCGTGGCTCAGACTAACGGAAACTGCTGCTCACCCTCTGTAACATTATTACAGCCTTTACCACCTGGAGAGGCTCACCTCAGTGAAATTCATCCCCTTTCGCAACCAGGACAATGCACCAGCAAAGGAAAGCTGTGCAAGACAAGGAGAGCCTTCCCTTCCTGTACATCATTCCCAACACTGAAATGGCCACACACAAGCCCAATTACCTATTCATTTCAAGATCGTTCAGGCGAGCAGAAAGATCCTCAAGGCGGTTGATTTGTTTGTGGCACTGGCTACAGTAAAACTCAAATGCTTCATCTGCGATAATGCTGTGCAGTTTCGCAGCGAGCGGATTGGTGCTAGAGAAATCACAAGGGTCATTTTAACAGGAGAGAACAGACAGGGCTGATTTTCATCAGTGGCTTCCACAAGCTGAGCGTACATTGGGGCAGGGGAGGCTTTTGGTACGAGAGACCAGACTTGCAATTAAAGACTTCAGGGCAGGTTGGGTCACCTCCCCCTTGATTTTAGAAGCCAAATCACCATCAATACGGAGTTGCTATAAATTAGCAGGACTTTCATCGCCCTCCTCCCAGAGACTTAGAGCTTGGCCCATGTTTCCAAACCCCTGTGCCTGCTGGCTCTTGTGGAGGACCCCCTGAGAGCCCAGGGAAGCCACGGTGCATGCTTTCCATAAACCTCCACGACTATAAAGTTTATTTTCCGACATGATTTTCCAAACAACCTGTCTCAGGAGGTTCTAGCAATGGTCCTGGTTTGCCTCGGTAAACGCAGACCGAAGTCCCACACAGCTGGACCGGGTGCTGTGAGCGAGAGCCAAATCCTTTGGCCGGTTGCACTGTTTTCCAATGGGATACTTTAAAAATAGAGCATCTGTGCTGCTGCGCACCCACCATTAGTAATGTAGAGAGTCAGATTTTCATTGCAAAGAGCTCCCCTTTTAAGCTAAAAATCAAAGAGGTGGTTGCGATTCAACTGCTGTCTCCTACGAAGTGAAGCACAGAGAAGCTGAGCAGCAGCGTTGCCTTACCATAGGGGACATCATTTGGCAAGGGGACGTGGGGGTCTACAGGATTTTAATGGCATGGGGAGCTAATAGGTCCGATCAGAGTTTCGTTTTCAGCTGCTGACAGGGAAAGCAAGCTGCCGAGGCATTCACCGACACTTGGCAAACCAGGGAGCCATTTCCCCCACCTGACATGACACAGGCAGGACAGAGTTTGGCCAAGGGATTCTGAACAGCAAAGAGTTTGTGTTACTTTGGGGCCATATCTACGCCACAAATCCTTTCTGCAGGAAAACATGCTTCTGGAAGCCACGGACTTTAATCAAAGAAAGGTTAATAGTGAAAAAACAAAGCAGTTCAATAAGAAAGACAGGTAAAGGTGTGAGCAAACACAAGCAAGCTTAAAAACAAAAAGCATCCAAAAGTGCTAGTCAACCCCGTGATACAGTTCCACACTGGCAAGTCCTGGCCCGGGAGACACTGAGTGCCCAGGACACCCCAGGAGGGGTCCCCTGGCTCCAGCACCTTTGCATAACCCCTCATTGACGTGTTTTTGGTGGCAGTGGGGTATCAACAGCCCAGCCACCCCCCAGGGTCAGGCCTCTGAGTTTGTGCTGTCTGTACAGTATTTCCGAGCCCCCTTAGAACAGTAAACGTGGAATTCTCATCTTTTCCCATTCCTGGGAAAAAAAAAAAAAAAATTGAAAAACATTCCCCCTACCCTCTAGGGCTGGTTTGGACCCAGGATAATCGTTATCCACCAGCAGCCAGCTCAGTTGCTCAGTCTTTGCACAGGGTAAGAGGTGACAGAAGCTTTGTGGCAACTAGAAGAAGTGACGTGCCCATTTCTGGGCTCTGTTCCCAAGCCTAACTGCACATGAGCCCTGTTCAGCGCACCCTCTTCGCCCCAGCTGGGAGGCAGAAACACCTCACCCCGGCTGGGCGCATTCCCTGGGCGAGGTGTGAACCTGAATCTAAACAGCATTCATCAAAATGGAAAAAGAAGTGTAGAGAAGAACCCACAAGCCAGCCTGGCAACTCTTCAGGTACGTGCAGATATACTTGGCCTCTGGCTGCGTTGTTTGCTTGCCCATTGAGCGGGCGAGAGCTCAACCACACTGCGCCCCTTGGGGCATCCCCACCTGCCCCTCGTGGCGAGCCGCCACGCTCTGTGCCACGTGCAGCCTTCCTGCCTCCTCCCTCCACCTCATGGGGTAATGTTCGTCTTCCACAGGTCATTGGTGGAAGACACAGCACGTTGGCAGCTGAAATGGGTGCATGTGAGGAGCTTTTCCCGGCAGTTGCCACTCATTTCCCACCAAGCGCTGCAGAGAGACTTCTCCTACCAGATGAACATGCCAGGGAAGAGGTGGCAACCCAAGAGGAGGGATTCCAAACACACACACTAGGACTAAGCAGGAAAATGCAATACCCCATAGTGTTCCCTGAAGGCTCTTGGGTTTTGTATTAGTCCTCCAGTGAAGATGTGGAGCTGGGGCAGGAAAATTTGTCGACGTTATTCCCACTTAGAGACTCTTGTAATATGGAAAGGGTGTGCAGCAATGTGACCATTCACAAGCGATAGTGTTCCTCGTATTCGAACCACAGCCAAAAAAAGAGTTCAGCCTGAACCAGAGATATCCTGTAGTTCTTTAAGGTTTCACTATGTTTAAACACGCTGGGGAGGCAGGGCTTGTGTTCAGAAAAACAGCACAATCTCAGAGAACAATCAGCTAAGGACCTTCATGCACACAATGATTATCCAAGGTAAGGGCTAGACCTGAAAGGCATGAGGAAATCCTCTGTTTCAGACAGAACCGCATTCTTAACTCCGAGGTTTTGCAGGCTTTATCTGCAGCCTGCCTCCCCAGCAAGCCCCAGCAGTAAGTCTCCAGCGTAAACCACCATGAGCTGTGTGGCCACGTGCCGAGTGAGCCCCTCCTGGCAGAGGAAAGATGCTGCAGAGCACGATCATGTGGGTAAGATCCAACGACAGAGCAGCAGAGAAGAGACGGTGCCCTGACAGAGCAAGATATGAACACTGGGAGCGTAGGTAACCTGGGAGCTCTGGACTGATGTTAAAGAAAAAGTGTAACTGATTGCAAAGCTCCTTTAGCTGAGCATTTTCTTGCCAGGAGCCTTCCGGACTAGGTTGGAGGCCCATACTCAAAGAGAAACTCAAAATGAACACTAAGGTTGGTTTTTATCCAAGAGCAGTTCCTGCGCTGCAGCACCAGAACAGACAGCCATACTCGGCATTTCTGCACAGTGCAAAGGACAAATGTGGATGAGTGACGTGTCCCTTCCACTGCAGGGTATCCCATCCTATCAAGCGCTGGAGCACCAGTTTCCTGAAGTAATGGGTTAGGTATGCTTTCACAGCAATGCTCTCTTACTGCAGGTTTAGTTAACATCTTCAAAATTGCTGCTGCAAAAGGAAAAAAGAAATTCAGCCCTGACCTGCAGCAAAGCGTAGGTGTGGAGATGCAACAGCAGCTCTCCTGTCAGCCCTCTGCAACCAAAAGTGCTTGAACTCTACGAAGGGCTTTGGGAAGCTGGTAGAAAACAAGCAGGCAGCAAAAAAAAAAAAAAGTTATGACAAGTTTATACAGCTGCAGAAAGTCACAAACATGTATCATCCCAAAGGAAAAAATTAGGTTCTTGTCTTCAACACAAGCATGTGGCTGGCAGGGACCACTCCTGCTTTGCGCAGAGATGCACTGCCCGACGGAGGAACACTTCCCTTGGTGTTCTCTGTCAGCACAGAGACTTTGTAGGCCGCAGCAGTGGATGATCATTCCAGCTTTTACATTTTTCCCCGGAGAAAGTAAGTATTGACAGGCTTTGTATTGTTACACCAACTCCTCAGTTCACCCTGTATGGGCTGGAAAACCAACATTTGCCTGGTTGCAGACTCTAATGCAAGGAGTGCAGGAAAATGCTACAGCCTGCTTCTTGCTCCACGTATCCCTTAGGCTGCCGAGAGGAGGAAGGCTGCTGCAGCTTGTGTGAATCCAACCAAGCATCACATCAAAGCCAATAATACAAGCACAAGAGAGAAAGAAAAAGAAAGTCATCCAACAGGACCAGGGGTAAAGTTCCACAGCAGTTTTCTCTATTGGAAGGTTCTGTGAGGAGCCACATCCCTAACAGGAGTGGGAATGTGACTCTGTCCTGGACACATGTGAAATGCTCTTCCACTCGCTTCCAGGCACTAGCACCTCTGGATGGGAGGGTGGGCACTGTTCAGGAGAAGGAAAGACTGAGGGAGGCATCTCCTCTTCCACTTCCAAGCAGATTATCCCGTTGCATCCAAAGTTTGCCAGGAAGCCCCTCTTGCAGGCCAACTGGTGCGCAAACCCAAAGGAAACAACTCATGCACACAAAGCCCAGGCGAAGACACTAAGCAAGTGAAACCGGTTAAAACACAGCCAGCGTTGTGCTGAGCGTTACCTGGGAGAGAGGAATGAGGAGCTATTAAAGCTGCTTTCCCCATTACACAAGCTGTCTGAGAACAAATCTGCTTCATTTCCTTCTCCGTAATCCTCAAAATGCTCCTCTCCGCTAATGACCGTCACAATGGAGTGGCTGAGGTCCGAGCTCAGGGGCAGGTCGTGCGGATGGGATCTGTGGGAGCAGAGAGGAAGATGTTAGAGGGTGGCCACCACAGCAGCCTTGCCAATTGCCCATGATACATTCACGTTCCAAGTCATGTCCCCCATTTCAAGACCAGGCTAGCTCTTGGTTGACAGTCGGCTGAATATGAGCCAGCAGTGTGCCCAGGTGGCCAAGAAGGCCAACAGCATCCTGGCCTGTATCAGGAATAGTGTGGCCAGCAGGACTGGGGAAGCGATTGTCCCCCTGTACTCAGCACTGGTGAGGCCCCACCTCAAATACTGTGTTCAAGTTTTGGGCCCCTGACTACAAGAAGGACATTGAGGGGCTGGAGCGATACAGAGAAGGGAGAGGAGCGGCTGAGGGAACTGGGGGTGTCCAGCCTGGAGAAAAGGAGGCTGAGGGGAGACCTTATCGCTCTCTACAACTCCCTGAAAGGAGGTTGTAGCAAGGGGGGGCGGATCGGTCTCTTCTCCCAAGTAACAAGAATGAGAGGAAATGGCCTCAAGCTGTGCCAGGGGAGGTTCAGATTGGATATTAGGAAAAATGTCTTCACTGAAAGGGTTGTCAAGCATTGGAACAGGATGCCCAGGGAAGTGGTGGAATTGCCATCCCTGGAGATATTTAAAAGACAGGTAGACGTGGTGCTGAGGGACATGGTTTAGTGGTGGGTTTGGCAGTGTTAGGTTGATGGTTGGACTCAATGACCTTAAAGGTCTCTTCCAACCTAGGTGATTCTGTGATTCTTCCTTACAGCGCAATTCACCCTGTGCCTTCAACACTGAAGGGGCAGCCCAGGCACCACTGGGAACATTGCAGCAATTTTTTTTCCCGCACAACAAACCAGTGCTTTTTCACGGAAGCTCCCCTGGCAACTGCAACATAGGATTTGGGGGTAGGACTTGCAGGACAGCACCCAGCACTGGGGGCAAGTCCTTGCATGGCACAGGTGCAAGCAAAAGCTCGGCGTGTCCCAAACATGCCCTAAATATGTTTTGAATTACATCGTCAGCCAGGCTCATGCTTGGTTATTGCTGTATAATCCTATCAAGAGGCCAGCACCAGGGTTTAACACTGTAAACCCCCGCCATGACACAAATCCCGGGCGTTTACAGGCAGCTGCCAAGCATGGTGGTGACAGCCCCCCACCAAGACAAAGGAGCTCCTTCCCTGCTCCTGCTGGGAAAATGCTGTATACACTCATGACAATCTTGGGGAGGGAGAATGCTGTTTCATGTGTTTTTAACACCAGATCCAGAAGGCTGTAGTGTGTTAAGCCTCAGCCTAAACCCTGAACAGACCCAGCACAGGTCCTGGGATGTCCCTTGCTTTGGAGGGGACACAGCTCAGCACAGAAGTCCTAGCTTCTCTAAGTGTCTTTCCACATGCACAGCGTTATATGAAGTCAAGCCACCATGGCAGTATGTGCCCACTCTGAGGACTTTCCTGTCCAGGACTGCAGAAGTTTTAAAACTAAGCGGGGGGGGGGGGAAAAGCAGGGGGGGATTTGTAAGAACCAGGATCTGAAAGCAGCTCACACATCTATGAGCCACAGGTAAGTGTTTTGGGGCGACTAGCACCACTCTCCTCTCCAAAATCCAATGTTAAAAAAAAAAAAAATTGCATTATTATAAAAACTGCTGTTTCAGGCTATGACCCCATCTAAGTGTGGCCAGCAGGTCGAGGGAGGGGATTCTGCCCCTCTACTCCACTCTCATGAGACCCCAATTGGAATACTGTGTCCAGCTCTGGAGCCCCCAGCACAAGAAGGACATCGACCTGTTGGAGCGGGGCCAGAGGAGGCCACCAAGATGATCCCAGGGCTGGAGCCCCTCTGCTGTGAGGACAGGCTGAGAGAGTTGGGGTTGTTCAGCCTGGAGATGAGAAGGGAGACCTCAGAGCCCCTTCTAGTATCTGAAAGGGGCTACAGGAAAGCTGGGGAGGGACTTTTACAAGGGCATGTAGTGATAGAGCGAGGGGTAATGGCTTCAAACTGGAAGAGGGGAGATTTAGATGAGATCTCAGGAAGAAATTCTTGACTGTGAGGGTGGTGAGACACTGGCCCAGAGAAGCTGTGGCTGCCCCATCCCTGGAGGTGTTCAAGGCCAGGTTGGACGGGGCTTTGAGCAACCTGGTCTAGTGGGAGGTGTCCCTGCCCATGGCAGCGGTTTGGGACTAGATGGTCTTTAAGGTCTCTTCCAACCTAAACCATTCTACGATTCTATGATCTTCATTCACTTGCTAGGAGAGGGAAAAATCGGGCTATGACCAGATTGCTGTACTAAATCAGAAGGAAAAAAAAGATATGACAAAAACTTGCACCATCTGAAGGATTTGCCCTTATCCTGTTAACAAAAAACATGTCAACCCTCCAGCCAAATCAGCAGCAGCCCTCTACTTAACCGCACACAAGTCCAGTCCAGCTTGTGGGCATCTGCACATCCTCCTCGTGCACTTGAGAAGCACCGTTATTCCCGCAGCGGGATCCGTCAGAAGCCCATCCTCCCCGGCGGTGAGTCAGACGCTGCACCCAGCAGACCGTTGCCGAAAGCATCGGAAATCTCTCCAGGAATAGAAGGCAGGGGGTGGAATTTTTAACTCACATGCAAAACCCAACCCCAAATCTCTAAATTTGGGGCTGTGGTTTGACAAGCACCATACAGAAGCAGATCTGATCAGGCACCTGGAAACCCTCAGCCAGGGATCCTTCAGGCAATAAATAGTACGAGTATTTCATATACACCTACTGGGGGCTTCTAGTAGTTTCAAGATCCAGAGTCCAACTGCTCTTTACTATGCACAGCCTAAATAACCACTTAAGCTCAAACCATCTAAGGTATGTTGAGCTTTAACAGCTACTGAAAAGTAGTGTCGAAGCTTTGATTCAGTCCATCAGCTGCTCATCCCTACTGACTGTCCCCTGGAAGAGCTCTGGGCACTAGAGGTGTAAAACTGTTGTCCTGCCTATTTAACGGCACCAAACTCACTTGGGAATACACTTCCAGAGGTTCCAATCTCAAGCCTTCCAAATCTTTAAGCCAGATGAACTTTTTCCTTGATTTTTTTGGCTATCTTGTGCACATTTAACACACCAGGCAACAGGCACCATTGCGCTTGGACAGAGCACCCAAAGGACATCCGACCTTCCCAGGCCCACACTGGGAGTAGCAGGGAAGCCTGAAGAACCACCTAACCTTAAAAAAAAAAAAATTCCCAAGCAAAGTATTTTGTACCTACAGGCAGGTGAATCCGAGGCACGTCATATTCCCCAGAGGACGAGAGCACAGGCAGGCTGCCATGGCCCCTCCAGAGACCCTCCGCTCAGTGGTCAGGGAGCTCAGCAGCTGATTATATCCCGATTTAACTGTCACCAAGCTGAACGCGCTCGGGCAAGGAGAGCCTAGCCAGCTAATCCCATTTCCTCCCTAATCCACAGCACCCTTTCAGCCCCGGCACTGAGTGCCCAGCAGCACTGACCACTCACGACATCTCTGATGTCCCCAGATGTGATTTTGGGGTGGGATTTGGGGAAGCCCGGTGTTTTCTAAAAGCAATAGGTACTGTAGAGTACCCACCAGACGATGTGTTCTTGGCCAAAAAAATTTCTGTGTATTAGCAGATCTTAAGCAATGATGGTTCCAGAGGTTTTAGTGCAGACCGGTGCTCTTGGGTCACTATTTAAAGGAGTTATTCCCTTCCTTCCCACCTGCCAGCATCCCAGTTTCACCCCAAAAACCACTTTTCCTGCAAAATCTAGGAAAGGAGGTGGGCCCAGGAGCAGTTTCGCCAGCAGCGGTTCAGACCCGGGGAAGATGATCTTAGCTCACACTTCTGTGCTTCAGGCACAAGTTTAAAACTAGTTATTACAGGAGGTGGTTGCACATCAAAGGGCGCATGCATGTTTAGAAAAAACAAGAATACGGTGAGTTCCCTTCCTGACTTGAAAATTATATGTTGCATTTCTGGCTTAAGTGATAGATTAAAAACTGCAAGTATTTCAGGTGTTTGGATCATCTGAGAACTTACTTTAGAGGTTAAAGATGTTAATGAGGGTACAGAAGTTCTCCCAAGGCAAGCAATGATTAACTCAAAGAGATTGCCAGGCCAAGCTCCAAAACAGCCTACACATGGTGCAGTCTAATTATTATCATTATTCTTGAAGAAGAGCTATTTTGGTCTTGCATGAAGTTACAAAGACAAAGAACAAACCAACCAGTTTCAGCAAGACAGACTCAACCCACTTCATTTTAAATCCTCAGGCTGCATCTCCCTCAGTCCTCATCTGCTCCCAGTTTGCCAGTTTCCTGCCTTGCACGCTGAGTTTTGCTCCTCGCCCTTCCCACTCACCCATGCTCCGGCTCCTCGATGGGATCCGTGAACTCCGAGTGTACAGTGGAGTCAATGGCACTGTCCGTTTCTACTTCGTCGTGCATCTCGTGATGTACTAGCGTGCTGGTGTCTTCATCCGTGAAGGTTTCGCACTCGCTGTACGTGCTCTCTGAGCCCATGTAAGCACTATCAGTCACCTCATTTGCCTGGTAAAAAAAACACAGGAAGAAAAAAAATAAGATATTATAGCTATGCAGTTTCATTGCACAGCAGGACAAAACATGTACCGGGCAGCTACTTACTGCTGCATTGCCTTTCTAAGCATTGAAATTCAGCCTCCTGAAACCAGTGTGAGCCATACCTCACATCCAGGTGCTGCTTTGTCTCCAGGTCCAAGGACTGAGCAGCCACCCCAGGTTGCACCACAGTCTTTGGGCCGCGCATGCTTTGCAACAGCAGCATTTGGAAAACAGATTACAGAAATATATACTAAATAAGAGGTGGAGGAAGATTTTGTTGTGAGCGAGTATGGATTTGTCAAGTCCAGGAGGGACTACCCACTGCTTACTCAGCAGTTCTGATCGCTGGTGCTTTCACCCACTCCATTTTAGGAGGACACGTTATTAATCTGAATTCTCTGAAAAAATCCCACCATTCAAAACTACCAGTTAGCTCTTAAAGCACTTCCCCCCCCACCTCTAGTAACAGGAGGGCACCTTCCATCCTTCAACAGAAAATAAGCTGGTTTCTAAGTCTCCATTACAGCATCTAATTTGCAGGGACTGCATCAGCAGGACACTCAAATCACCCCACTTCTGCTGGACCAGTATCTTGACTATTTTGCGCTACTTCCCCACATCTGTTACCTGCATCAGCCTCTAAGAAAGAAACACTGTTTGGTTTTTAAGACACCATGCTATGAGCACAGAGGACTGGGTTTTCCTCCCAGTTCTGCCCCTCAGGCAGGTGTTCAGCTTCAGTCCTGCTCACTTGCTCATGTGCGTGGGCCGGGATGGTCCTCCCTGGACACATACTGAGCCTAGAACCGTCCCTGTGTTCGGAGAGCCATGGGAGCACCAGAGGAAATACCTCCCAAAGCAAAAGCTCTTGTTACCCATCGAAGTGCCAGCTCATTTCCCAGCATTTATAGGATTTCCCCAGTGCACCTCAGAACAAATCAAATCATTTTTGGCTCTGGGATCTCAATCATGGTGGGATTTGTCAGTGCTGCCGCTGAGCTCCAACTGATCCCTGTCACCACAGGTGCGGGGCAGAGGCACGGGAGCCCTCCTGCCTGGCCTCAAGAGGAAAAGATCCTCATGAAAAGTCATTTGCTCCATCTGGAGCTCACCCAACGGGATCAAACTTGCTCCGTTACCAGCTGCAGCAGGGCAAAGCAGCAGTTTTTGGAACGCAGGCACCAAGAGCGAAGCAAACCTCTCTTCCTCTGCCAGAGCACACATTGAGCAGCTTTCAGTGCTTTCTCCCAGGATTTTCAAGAAAACAAGGTTTCTCAAAGCCCTGTATTACAGCAGCTGGAAAGAAGACACAGACATACTGTCCTTATGACAGCAGAATGAAAAATTACCTTAGAGCTGCTCATTCGAAGCAGGGTATATACATAGCAGGATGGAATAGTCTGGAATAGTCCTGCTCATTGCCACAGACGTTGGCCTCTGGCAGCAGAGCAGCTTTTAGTGCACGTGCCGTATTTGTACAGCAGGAGAGTACCAGACCGAGAGAGACAAACATCCTGCTAGCCATCATGTTGCCTATACTTCGCAAACGCTGCTCTTGCCAGCCCGATTCTCCTGTTTCGGGTAAATAGTCCACATGCCAAAGAACTTCTGCAGCTTTCACTGGTGCAAAGCAGCTCAAGGCACAACCAATGCCTCATTTTGTATCACCCACAAACTCTCAGGCTGCCTCAACACATGCAAGGCCAAGAAGGGATAGCAAAAACTTGTCAAAGTGCTCTGAAAAACTTGAAGGGGTGGATGAGGAACTGCTCAACAGAGGTTCCAATTCTACCTGGACACTGGGCAGAGCAAAGTGACCAAGTTAACCCCCTGCCAAGTGCTCTCATCAGCCCCTGTGACACTGAGCAGACGCAACTGGGTGATGGATGGAGACAGAGAGACAAAAGCTCCTCTTGTAAGCTTTGCTCAGCTTTCACAGACCCATGCTGACTTGTGGACACCAGCATCTTGCTAGGACACTACCCTGAAGTTAAACATGACAAAACTTCACAGAACCGGTGTCTAAAGTTGTCACCACGAGAAGACAGGGTTGTTCAAATGAACTTGATTCAAACAGAGGGAGAGGCTGCTGCAGCCAACATAGAAGCATAGAATCACAGAATCACCTAGGTTGGAAGAGACCTTTAAGGTCATTGAGTCCAACCATCAACCTAACACTGCCAAACCCACCACTAAACCATGTCCCTCAGCACCACGTCTACCTGTCTTTTAAATACCTCCAAGGATGGCGACTCAAACGTTTCCCTGGGCATCCTGTTCCAATGCTTGATAAACCTCCTTCTGGTAAAGAAATTTTTCCTAATATCCAATCTAAACCTCCCCTAGCACAGCTTGAGGCCATTTTCTCTTGTCCTATCACCTGTTACTTGGGAGAAGAGACCGACCGACCCCTCGCTACAACCTCCTTTCAGGGAGTTGTAGAGAGAATAAGGCCTCCCCTCAGCCTCCTTTTCTCCAGGCTGAACACCCCCAGTTCCCTCAGCCGCTCCTCAGAAAACTTGTGCTCCAGACCTCTCACCAGCTTTGTTGCCCTTCTCTGTACACGCTCCAGCCCCTCAATGTCCTTCTTGTAGTGAGGGGCCCAAAACTGAACACAGTATTTGAGGTGGGGCCTCACCAGTGCCGAGTACATCATCCCTAGCACAGGAGAAGGTGGCTTTCACTAGCCTTTGAGATAAAAACAAAAGCCTCCTAAAACCCCCACCCACTTTAAAAAGCATAAATCCAGCAAGACTACTTATATACCTAAAGCTGGGGACTTGCTTAAGTGCTTTACTGGATTTGTGCTGCACTTCCTAGAAACAATGGTCAGGCTCTTAATGCTTGAGCAGGAGTACGAGGGAGATTTGGAAGCAGAGGCTTGGTCTGCCAGCTTGCTCACGGACACACAAGGACATTGCACCATCCCTGAGCCCAGCCCGGCAGCTCCCCAGCCTCCAGAGGAAGGCATACTCAGGCGATTCCAGTGCTTTTCCAAGCTATTTGCAGCATACAGCAAGTTTAGGAGAGGCCAGGCTTCAGTGTATCAGACAATGTTGTGTTGCAACACGGGTTATGTTTTGCTTTGGGGGAAAAAAAAAAACCAAAAAACCCAAACAAAAACCTCGCAGCATCGACAGGGCTTCATGCTGGACTGGCATGGCTCTGCTGGGTGGGAAGCAGCAGGGACCTGATGCAGGAGAGAGGGCTCAAGAGATGACAGCAGCCATCCACATCTGCAGATTCCCCTGCACCCTTCAAAGGAATACCTTTTGCCTCTTTGGAGAAGATTTAATGCCAAACTGGAAATAACTTTGCTTGCAGACTCCAAAGTAAATGCTGCTGGGTTGTTTAGTGTGGTTTTTTAAATACAAAAAATCCCCTTCCACTGGAAAAGCTTAAATTGAAGCATACATTGAAGTATTATAATGAGTACAAAGTAAAGACACCTATTGCAAAGAAACATATGAAACAAAACTGAACCCAAAACACTCCAACCCACAAGTAGATTGATTTAAAAAACAGCCTGTTGCGGTTACCATCACTGACCCTCTTAACAAGAAGCATAACCAGGAGCTGAACAGCTCAGGGCATCAGGGCCTTTAGTTAGACGATTTATCTATCAAATTATTACAAAACATCTTATTGACGGGAAAGAATGGTAGGGACAGGCTGAATGAGGGAGCATCCCTTTAGAGCCAGAAGTAGCCACCAGAGCGGCACATCATCCATCCTCCTTCAGCCACACCAAAGATGTGCAGCCATTTATTGATACTCTTTTCTTTTAAACAAAAAACAAAAAACAAAAAGATCTGTAACACAATTTGCAGACTTTCTTTGTATTTAGCAAATAAGAGGTTTTTTTCCTCCTGTAATACTAGCCCAGATGAGGTTTCAAAAGCACGAGCCCTATTAAAATTAAACCTAATCGGTCAATGAGTTAAGAGGCAGCTGAAACTGTAAACAAAGTCCTTCTCTTGAGCATGAGCGTGGAAAACTTTGCTTTATATTTCACCACAGACTAAGTAACTAAACCTGAAGAAAAGATGCAGGGAAGAGACAGGCAAAACAAGGGGACTTAGGAAAGGTATTACCAAATGTGTGATAAAGCAAAGCAAAAAACCAAGCCCCTGTGCCCTGGGCAAAGGTGCAGCTGCGGGACGCAGAAAGCTCTTTTTTATGGCTTCACGGGCAACTGGTTTGTGCACTGACCCTTTAAACTCCCCCGCCACCACATCTCTCGTTCGGCCAGGTTTGCCTTTCTGTGAGCGGGCAGCAAGTAAGCACTTTTTCCAGATTAAAAAACACCCCATGATACACTTAAATATGTCTGTGGGCTTGGGACAGCCAGGATAGGCTGCAAGTGCCTGCAGGACTCACCAGGAATGTCCCCACCATCTTCAGAATGGGGTTGGTGTCACCAGTATCAGTGTACTTTAAGTTTTTATCAAATAAAACACACCCTTATAAGCTTCGGGTAAACCTCAGACCTTAAAACTGAGGGACACACACACAGAGCCCCCGAACTGAACCAGGATCATGGTTTGAATGAAGTTGCCATCCCTGACCCCAAGCCCTCCATGCGGCGTTTCCCCTGGTGCCAGACCTGTTTGCCCTGGCTGAGCACGACATCGGCCAGCTCAGCACATCTCTGATCATTTAGAAGTGTTTGGCAAAACGCCAGGAATTTAAAAGCCCGGCAGTGAGCCCTCCTGCTTCTAAAAGGAAATGGATGAAATCAACATTGGGGTGACATAACACGCTCTGATCGAACGGGTGAGATGACGAACCGCCTTTAGGAGACTTCTCCAGCAGCAGTTCATTGATTGCTTGAGTAACGACCATTTGATTAAATGTTGTGAAGTGCTGTAAAAACCTCGTTGATTAAAAAAAACGTACACAGAGAGGAAACAAGACTATGGGAGTCACCTGCAAGGTCTGGGCTTTGATCTGTGATGGACAGAAGCTTTAGCCCAAGCTTTGGTAAGTCGTTGCCTTGGAGAGGAGAGCAAAGTCTGGCTCCCAGGGAAGTTCCTCCCAGGCATTTTCTGCAGGGCTCATGCCTGGAGCCATCCCGGCATCCCAAAGCTATGCTGGCCTTGCCCACAAACACTCGGAAGCTTGGGAGGGGAAGCAGGGGGAGACGAAAAGGAACGACGGATTCTGTTTTCCCAGCAAGCATAAGCCTATTTGTGATGAACACCAGCTCTGATTGCACACAGGGCAGACAGAGGGAGACAGACCGGCTACAAAAACCACCCTCCAAGGACACCCTCGCCTGCTGACTGCAGCCAGGGACCTGGAGCCAGCACCAGGCTGGGAATGCTGCCCTGCCTGGAGCCCGGAGACCCACACACCACAGCTGCGGGACAGGCTCCATCCAAAAGGAGAAGAGATGAAGAGCATCCCACCTGCTTGGTGCACCACAGAGGTAGCCTGGCCGGCGATGCCAAGCGCAGCACAGCGAACAGTACTGTGGCATCAGCCTGCCAGGGACATGCGCCTGCCCAGTCTTGCAGCAAGCAACCTGCGCTTAAGTTGACTTTAAATCAATTTAAAGCCAGGAAGAAGGGAGGTAAGTTGTGTTTATAGTTCCACCTGAGCCTGCATTAATACAACCACCCTCAGAGCCCCATGGCAGCTCAGCCTCTGGGCGCCAGCAGCCAAAACACATAATACCACCGAGCAATCCCACACCGGGGGCCATGACCAGCAGCAAGGCACCGACTTCTCAGCCACAATATTTGCCTCTTCCCAAGTATTTGGGCAATATCTACTTTTCAGAGAAGCCAGGGAGCCTGAGCTCAGCCTGGGGCGAAGGCAGCTTTCACAACACAGCCCCTGAAGTTGGATTTAGAGGCTGCTACGCTGGATAATACCCCTCAAAGCTGAGCAAGAGAACTGTGCTGCATTCACTGGGGCAAATCGAAAACACCCACCCCGCCAAAAAAAAACTAAAACCAAAAACCAACTCACAAGACACCAGATCTTGTAGACTGTCCTCAGCACCCCAAAAGCCTGCAGCCACTGTCCCTCTTGGTCCAGCTCCCCCAAGATCCAGGTGGAGAGGACTACGAAGATACCATCATGTGCACACACCCCGTGGACTACAGGGAGGAAAGATCATTCCTAAATGCGGCTGCCCCATCCCTGGAGGTGTTCAAGGCCAGGTTGGACGGGGCTTTGAGCAACCTGGTCTAGTGGGAGGGGTCCCTGCCCATGGCAGGGGAGTTGGAACTAGATGATCTTTAAGGTCCCTTCCAACCTAAACCATTCTATCATTCTAAATATGCTGCATACACCCCAACGTACTCAGTAAGAAAACAGCAAGCAGCCAAGTCAGGTGGGTGCTCAGCCTGCCTCTTCCCAGGACCTCCAGGGCCGAGAGTGGTCCCCAGGCCGGAGATCTGCCTCCCTCTAGAAACCCAATCCTTCCTCATTTCGCGTTAGCACTCCAAACCTACCTGTGGACACATTGCCTCCTCGCCCAAGTGAAATCCAGCCCCAGGAACACGTACCGCCAGGAGCTGCCGGCTCCTTCTGCAAGGCAGGAGGGAAGCAAAGTCCAGGAGACGCCGGACGCAAGGCTTACTGAGGCAGTGCCAGTGCCGAACAGAGCGCCTTTTGTTCCTGACCTCCCAGCCTCCGCGATAAGGTGCGGCGAGCTAATGCACACTTCCCTGCCATGTGACTGCAGCCCTCCTGGTTATGTGAATACCAAAATAAAAGCACATTTTCGAAGCCTCGCACAAGGGCCAGCCCTGCTCCAGGTGCGCATGCCTTCTTTTCCCATGAAACTATCGCCAATTAAAAAGGTTAATTTTGAAGAGGACCTATAGAGGCTTCCAGGGCTTATCTCATCCTTCCTGATATGTCTGGTGAATATTTAAGTTCTACATGACAAATTCCTTCCTTATAGCCACAAATAGAAAAACGAATAAAGCTTGCCTTGCTCGTTAGGGGAAGATCAGGAGCACTTTGCTGCTGATAAGCCATCAGTCACCATTTGGGTGACTCAAATGGCAATCTATGATAAGCAAGGACAATACTGCCCACAAAGAAGGGCTGGGGCTTCAGTCATGGGTGACAACCAAGTTTACAAACACACCAACCCCACTGCTGCCCTCACCTAAGCAGCTGCTTTCTGCAAACACAGGAGCCCCATCAGAGCCAGTGCCGTGGGGTGATCCGATCTGCAGGATCCTCCCTTCCCCACAGCAGCTGGTGGTGTACAGAGACAAAGTCCTCGACAGTGCATGGGTTGCAATGCACCGCTCAAACCCAGAAGTTTTGAGGGTTTTGTCTGTTCTTCTCTTTCCTCTCTACAGAAGCTTCGCACATGCCAAGCCTCAGACTCCCTTAGTCGTGCCTGTCGAGCATAAACAAACTTATTTCTTTGTATTACCTTTGCAAATCACATTTTCTCAGTTTCTCCGGGTTATCCTGGCTGTCCTCTAGGCCACATCCTTCCTGAAGCACCGTGCCCCATGCAGAACCTACTACTCAGCAACACTGACTGGAAGTGTCTTGCACCTTGATAACCAGTTGACCTTCTGTGCTGAGTCCAAAAAAAAAAGCAAGGACTCCTGGTAACATGCACAGCAGCAGGGCAGTTACGCTTTAACCCAAACTCTCTTCCTGGCTCTGTCCGGATCTGCAGGGCGCAGTCCTTTTGCTCTCTCAGCTCCTCTGTGTGTGCTGCAAGACCTCGGGGCGGGGGGTCCAGCACCGCTGGAGGAGCCCGAAGTCCCATACCCCTACAGTAAAGCTAATTAGGAAACCCCAACCACCGCCAGTTTTATTTTTCAAACTTTTACGAGACACCTTCGCTTCCAATGCTGCTTGGCCCGCTGGCAGCCTCCTGATGCCGCCCTCACCCCGTACCCCAGCCCACTCGGTGTGCTGCGGTCCAGCTCCCACGTTTTTCAGTCCCACGCACTGCACTGGCAGTTCAAGATAAGGCTTCAAGGTCTTAGTTTTCCAAACTCCTTCCAACCTATCTCGCACAAGGCAAACACGATCCTTTCAGACCAGCAAAGAAATTTCTCATCATACCCCTGAATTACAGTCCTGCCTTCAGGGACATTCGTGCCCAATTTACACTGCCATCCTTTCCTCTAAACACAACATAACATATGTATTTCCTTGGTATTTTCAGGCTTTTTGTTACAACTACAGGCTGATTTTGGAGTTCACTTCAGCAATTTTAGTAATTGAATTACTGTATTTTCTTGTACCTAATACAAAGATAATACAGACTGTTCATTTGTTTGCTGTGAAAAACATGCACTGCACATGTGAATGGGACGGGCAGCTCCCTTCGCATCTCCATGCTAGGGAACAGAAAGGCTTTGGGGACACTGCTCAGGGCTCCGCCTGCTTCCCCAAGGGACAGAAGAACAGATGTAAAACTGCATCCATCACATTTCACAGCCCTGCAGTGCTGGTCACCTACAGATTTTGAGTACAGCAGTTGTTTATGACAAAATTAACACCAATTCCAGCAGCCGACTCAGAGAGGGATTTGTGATTTTCTTTTGTTTGGACACGATGATGCTTTTGGGTCAACGCTGTGAAGAGAAGCCTGTTGAGGGCAGTCCTTGGAGTGACACTGGTAAAGGATCGCAGACCTTCATACCTGCATTAGGGTAATGAGGGAACTGCCCACAGAGTCCTCAGCAGAGCTGGCGAGGTGAACCCCAGGTCTGCTCTGGCGCTGCGAGCCCCTCGTGCAGCTCAAAGGCAGGTTGCCTTTGAAGGCTGCAAATCTTAACTCTGTTTTTTCAGACAGGCTGGTCTCTATCAGACATACAGCCGCTGGTGATGGTGATATGGAGAGGCAGAGGAGTAGAAACCTCACGTAAACTGCTGAGGATTGCAAAGCAGGTCCACCACCAAGGCAGAAAACACGTACTCCAAATATTGTCTCTGCTCATGCAGCACAGCTCTCTCTGCCTTAAGGGAAGGCAAATAATAATAAGAAAGGAGGGCTCAGAAGGTCCACTGGGCTAACAGGAGGACAGACAGCAAATACAACCACCCCAGTCAGGCTCGTTGCAAAACACGAGCTATGAGGAACCATAGCTGATGCCTGCGGGGAACGGTTCCCGCACACCTGAGTTGGGGTACACCACATACTCTCAGCAACAGCTTCTGGGTTATCAGGGCACAGCTGGAATCCTACAAGCCTTTGGTCTGCTTTGCAGAAACTCTGAGCAGCTGGGAAAAATCCAGCAATGGGGATTTAAATTACCCCACTCTGATTTTTGCCCTTCAAGAAGCATTAAATTCAATTGCTCCACATGAAAAGAAATTCCAACTTTAACAGAGGCAACAGTTCTTCCAGCAGCTGCAGCTCTGGACAGGCAGGCTGGAGAGAGCCAGGAGTATCCCCTCCTTCCAAAATGCACAAAACTAGATGTGGGACCTCACCAAGGACCATTTTACTCCCCAGATCCACTCCTACCATCCTGTACAACTTGCTACTGGACATTTAGCCAGATGGGACATGCCGGGGGGATAAGGCTTGCAGGGTGCCCACATGCATGCCTGGGTATCCTTGCTGTTCTGAAAAAGCAAAATACTCCTCTTGCAGCTGTGCACAGCTCAGTGCAATGCATTTTCCCGGCTGCTAGCAAGAGGAGCCACAGCGGCTGCCCAGCAGATGGCAACAGCCCTGCGCAAGGCGTACAGCACTGCCCAGCACCGTCTGCCCCGCTGCCCCTGCACCTCTCACCCGCAGGAGTTTCGCCTGCCCTGCTTTGTACATCTCAAACGGGGCCTTTCTACAACCTTGCTGGCCGAAGTTCCCATGGCTAAAATAGGCATTTGTGCTATTTACCATGCTCCCAGCCAGCCTTTACGGAGCACAGTCTTGCACCAGCTCTGCCTCTTCTCCAGCCCACCTGAGGTTACACATCTCCATAGAATGGTTTGGGTTGGAAGGGACCTTAAAGATCATCTAGTCCCAACCCCCCTGCCATGGGCAGGGACACCTCCCACTAGACCTGGTTGCTCAAAGCCCTGTCCAACCTGGCCTTGAACACCTCCAGGGACACGGCAGCCACAACTTCTCTGGGCAACCTGGGACAGTGTCTCACCACCCTCACAGTCAAGAATTTCTTCCTGAGATCTCATCTAAATCTCTCCTCTTCCACTTTAAAACCGTTCCCCCTCATCCTGTCACTACATGCCCATGTAAAAAGTCCCTCCCCAGCTTTCCTGGAGCCCCTTTCAGATACTGGAAGGGGTTCTAAGGTCTCTGTGGAGCCTTCTCTTCTCCAGGCTGAACAACCCCAACTCTCTCAGCCTGTCCTCACAGCAGAGGGGCTCCAGCCCTGGGATCATCTCAGTGGCCTCCTCTGGCCCTGCTCCAACAGGTCCACGTCCTTCTTGTGCTGGGACCCCCAGAGCAGGAGGCAGCACTGCAGTGTGGTCTCACCAGAGCAGAGTAGAGGGGTGCATGTCCAATCCCAGCCTAAGCAGCACACTAAATTTCTGTGGCTTGCTTTCATTTTGGGGGAGTCAGCCTTCCCACTCTCCATTGCTCAAGCGGGCTCATCTGCCCCCAGGAGCCAGGGCAGAGGGGACAGAGAGCCCTTGTTCTAGGGCAAGGCACAGCAGGCATCAAGAAAGCTATCTCCAAATTCACCTTTCCCCCCACAGGGTATTGCAAATGAGTCCGTGTACCTCAGAACTGAGTCACAAGCTTCATGGGAGCTTGCAAGGGAGGTGAGGCAAACTCCTACGAAGGAGGAGTTAGTCAGCAGCAAAGCTGCACCAGTCCAGCCTGGGGGAAAACAGGTGAGGACTCAGGTGTCCAGACAGACTCCAAGCTCCCTTTACATAGCTTTTATAAAGCAGGTTAGCCAAAAATGCTGTAATTATTTTTCGGTGATGTTTCCCTGCAGAAGTAGAAAGCAGTAAGCTTGTCACTCAGCTGCCCTGCAACCACCACACTTCCACCTGGGTCACAGAGAAACAGGCTACCTGGGGCTGCAGGTGGGCAGGTAACCCTGGCAAGGTGATGCCCTCCCTGCTCGGGCACAGGGGGACAGGGGATGAGACTCCTCTTGCACGCGTGCCAGCGGAGCACTAGGGACTGCGACGCCTTGCGATGCCCTGAGAGCACAGTTGGACACACAAGGAGCCACATGGCTGCAGGAATCCAGCCTCCTGCATTTCCAATCCCTGCGAGCCGCTGTCTCAGCAGAGCCATGGAACCAGAAATCCTCTGAAAATGGTTTAACAGACAGACCTGTCTGCCAGACAGACCTGGCAAGGTGCAACAAGAGCCAGAAGCTCCATACCACATCAGGAGCCACACCAGTGGCTGAACTGTGGAAGTATCTGACATTACAAAGGTCCCTACGTGAAATGTCAAAGTTCAGATCTTGTCCCCTTCAAGAGGCTTTTACACCCTTCCTTGAAGATGCAAGTGTTGGCTCTTCTCTCTGTAGAGCAAACACTTGCTGAGACACCAATACTGGGCACTCAGGGTTTTCCACAGATGTTCAGCTCGCTCTGATGACAGCCAGCAGAAGAGGGGATGACTCACCAAAAAGAGCAACCTTATTAGCAAAGAGAAGACATTTTCATTTAGACTGCTTAAAGCACTTGTTTACACTTGTTTGAACAAACATTTAGGAGAAAACCTCTCTGTCAAGGCCCCAGCACTTGTAAGAGCCAAGCACTCAAGCCACTGCGATTCTGTGCTGTGGAAGTGGGACCACAGCCGATACTCCAAATCCAGCAACCACAATTATTCTCCATACCACAGCACAGCAAATGCAGCACCTCTCCTTCAGCTCACCTCTCAAACGTCCTCTGATGTGACATGAGAGGAGAAAAGCTAGCTATGCTCCTTCATCCCATGGCCCTGCCAAAGCAAGGGGCGCTCACCCGGGGTCTGAAGTCCCTCAAGCTGCATTTTGGGGGCTGAGAAAAAAAGCTGTTGTGTCAAAGAGGCTGTTTAGCTGCCTGGTGGTCCCACATAGCGGCAAGTTTTAGAGCTGCGTGCTTGCTGTGCACTGTCTTCCCAGGTCTGAAATGGGGACATTTGAGAATACAAACTGCTTTTTGGTGGCGTGGGAGGTCTACTTGGAGGAAAGGCAACACCTTCACTTCTGGAAGAATGGTTTTCCCTCTCCTCTATTCCGGGTGGATCCAAGCAAGGTAGAATATATATTGGGAAAGGCCATTTATCCTGTTTTCTGTCTTACGGTTGGTTTCCAGAGCAGTTGCCTGCTGCACCAAATGAAGAGGGACCTGCTGGAGTCCCCCCATCAGCAGCTAGCTCTGCCAGGCAGGGCAGCACGGTGCTCTGGTGAAAAACACTCATTTGCTGCTCCCAGCAGGTTGCTTTGTACGATGGCTTCTCTCATCTCCCCCTCCCTGAAACAGCTCAAGCCTTCCCAGGTACAGCATTACAGGACATGAGGAATAAAACGCACATTGGGAGCTCACTGCTCAGCTGAACAAGAACAAAAAACCATGCACCCCAAGACAGCAATTTATTTTTACAGTCGCAATGCTAAGCAGTATTTCTCGATCATGTTCTCATTTGCTGAACCTCTACAAAATCCTTGCAGGCTGGAAATTATTTCGAGTCATGTATCCAAGACAACAAGGGTAATTCTTCCCTGGCATATTAAACGTAGACACCAACAGAGTTCTTATCTTTAGACAATTACCCTGAATTCAGTATAAGAATCCATTTACATCTTTCTGAAAATGAGATTTCAGGATTTATCACCTTTTTCCTTCGGGTCACCTTGTCATTTCAAGGAAACGATGGCCCAGCAGCAGAAGTATTTTATCCCAGCAGGGCACACACCCAGCTTGTTGGTATTCCTGCCCAGAATAGCTTGCAACACTGACAGAGCTCATCTATGTTAAATCAGCCCTTAGAAAACATCCTTGCTCTGAATCTCAGAAGATTGCCCCTTGATGCAGGTCTGAGGAGCAAAAAGCAGAAGACCTTGCCTGCACAAGCGCTGTGATGCAGACTGTCAGAGCCTCTGAACCACTCAGTCCAGCGGTTAAAAAGCCCATTTGTGACCATGTAGCAGAAAGAGAAAGAACATGAAAACCCATCTCTCTCTGCCCGCTCTCCTGTCCCCCTTCTATCCAGCTATTACTGGCTTTTGTAACTATCTTTCAAAAAGGAAAAATCTAATACTCAATACGCCCTTGAAAGCCTTCTGGGGGAGGAACCCAGGATCACATGCTTTTAAGTCTGTGTTCATCCAGGCAGTCCCAAGGGAATAAAGGAATTGCTCAGGGTGACAGTGCGAGTCCGTTGACTTGATCGAGAATGGGAGCCAGCAAACAGGCTCAAGAAAAAATCCACGCCAGGCTGGGAAATGAGATGACGACCTGGTCGACTGTTAAGCGTGAGTTGTCAAAGTGAGAGCTTCAAGCCATCTTAAGTGATGGACCTGTGCTTCTCACTAGCATGGGGAAGACCAGTTGCCCACCACCCAGTTTATCATTAGGAAACTCAGAAGAATAGCTTGAGTCTTTCATTAAGAAGTCACAAGGCCAAAATAATGTATTAGAGACTATACAAAGCAAAGACATATTTGCATGCAAATATATAGGAGGTTGGGAGTCCCTTCACAAGTAACAATTTCTGGGATAAAAACATCCAGGGTACCAAGACACAAGAGTCAAAAACCTGAAGGGGAAAGTTTAGAAAAGGAAAAGCAGAAGGAAGCTATTCAATCCCTGCTTGGGAGCCAGCTGGCCCTTTGCTCTGAAGGCACCTGCAGCGCCTTCTGCTCCAGACTGGAAGGCATGGAGCAGGAATGGAGGAAGCCTACCAAGCAAAGCCGAAAAGCCCCCACACACAGACAGGTCACTGTAGCAGCAGCCTCCTTTCTAGCTGAGGAAAGCAGATACAGGATGTTACGCCAATATGTTCCTGTGCTAAGGAATACAGAAGGGAAGAGAGGGATGGAGGCCATAACTTCAATAAAAGGAAAAAAACCATGTCAGATAAGCATCCTAGATCAAGCCCAAGAACAGAGGGGGGGGGGGGGCAGGGGGGAGAAATCTACATTTTTGTCTTCTGCTCTGCCTTTTACTGGCCAAACAGCACCAAGTGCCAACATCCGACCGCTCCGTTGTACCTCTCAGGTAGGGTCCTGGTTGGTACATCTCAAAATCAGGCTCAGGTTCTCCAAACTCAGGAACTCCAGCAACAAGACAAACAACAGGAGCAGGTACCCTTCCCATGTTGCTGGGGTTTCACCACAAAAAGGACCTCCCTCTTTCACCATGCTCTGGCATTCTGTGTACTAAGACAGCATAATCTGTGGGGTTTTGCTTGAACACCAATTTTAACTTAAACAGCACCAAACGCTTGGTGCAAATTCTCTGGGCCAGTGACCCACAGATTAAAGGATTCATCTTTACTACATGTTAAACGTCCTTGAGCCCTATCACAGCAAACACTTTTCTCCCCCAGCCAAACCCTCCATGCTCAAGTCTCACACTGTACACAGCTGACATTTACAGGAGTTAACAGCGCTCATACTTGCCTCAAACGTGACAAAGTCATCAAACTCATCAGGACAGGCTGGGGCTTCCTCCTCAGGGGTATATCCCATATCATACAACTGGCTGTCAGGATCTGCAGAGAAAAATAAAAAAAAGAGAATCACTGAAAGGAAACGCACACCCTCAAACGAAGGATAGCTTTGGGAGACAAAACAGCAGAAGGACAAGAACTCCCTTTTGCACGCATCGCTGCCTTCAGCTTTCAGAAAGGACCTCCTGCTCCCAGCCATCCCACCACCACCTCAGCTGGAATGCAGCTGGGATGGCTGCTCCCTGGCAGAGGTCCTACGAGGGCCCTTGCTGCTCTGATGGGGCTAGCACCTGGATTCATCCCTACCCTGCCATGGTCTCCGTTCCTTTTCCTGGTTTCTTCCCTATCTCCGTATCCTGCATCCTCTTATTCTTCTCCCAGAAGGCTTTAATCCTGCTGTGGGCAGAGAATACATTAGATCTATGTGTGACAGCCAACTACCATGGGAACCGCAGAGCAAGCAGGCTGCACCGAAGCTTTTATCATCTACTGCTCCTCCCGTAGCCAGCCACATCAGGAGCCATCCTCACAGGGGGACAGGAAAATAGGAGGTTTTCAAGGAGATTTTAAAAAAAAAAAAAAAAAAAAAAAATCTTACTCCTCCCATCCCCAAACACTCGTCTACAGCAGAACGCATCGGCATTTCTCTGCCCCCTTCAACTGAGGAAAGGAGCATAAATTCCTTGTGCTCCCTCAAGCAACAGCTAATGCCCAATCCAGCACACGACCTAGATCACAGGCTGGAAACACCAAATCAAGATCAGATGCTGCAGTCCCAAAATAAACAGCAGGCTCAAAACCACATGCCTTGGAGCTGCAAGTGTTGTGGCACTAGGTTTGTCTGATGTCGATAAACTTGGCCGGGCAGAGGGAGTCATTATGTCAGCACTCTTAGGAAAGCTGGGCAATCGCCTGGATTTGGGGAGGGACAGGCTTTCCTTTTACGGCTGCTCGAGGCAGAGGATGAGAGCAGGGGCTGCTTTTTGCATCCTTCAGGCTGGTGGTTTCCCAGCAGGCTGGCAGCGCAGCCAATTCAAAGGGCTGCTGGGCTCCAGTCCAAACCGAAGGGGCACGTAAGTCACACAACGCTTTGCTGCAGCCGAGCAGCACAGCCACCCAGACAGGATCGTACGCAGTCTCCTTCTAAGGGTATATCCCTTATATAGGATACAAGTCTTCTGAGGAGTGGCTGAGGGAACTGGGGGTGTTCAGCCTGGAGAAAAGGAGGCTGAGGGGAGACCTTATCGCTCTCTACAACTCCCTGAAAGGAGGTTGTAGCAAGGGGGGGCGGATCGGTCTCTTCTCCCAAGTAACAGGTGATAGGACAAGAGGAAATGGCCTCAAGTTGTGCTGAGGAGGTTTAGATTGGATATTAGGAAAAATGTCTTCACTGAAAGGGTTGTCAAGCATTGGAACAGGATGCCCAGGGAAGTGGTGGAATTGCCATCCCTGGAGATATTTAAAAGACAGGTAGACGTGGTGCTGAGGGACATGGTTTAGTGGTGGGTTTGGCAGCGTTAGGTTGATGGTTGGACTCAATGATCTTAAAGGTCTCTTCCAACCTAGGTGATTCTGTGATTCTATATAGTCACAGCCAGGGCTCCTGCTTTGAGTCCATCTCCAGATATCAAGAAAGGCCATTTTTCCTTAAGGGATCTGTATGGGTAGTACAAAGTCAAGGGATTAGGGCACAGGACAGAGCAAGGAGTTGGGCTTGCAGCAACACCCCTCCCACCCAAATACAACTTTCAGCTGACCGTTAAATCCAAACACAGTCAGGGCCCCAGGAGATACTGGAGCCACCAACATGACAGGCACTAGCAGCCCACAGGGGCGGGAGAAGCTGAGCATGTGGCACTGAGAAACAAGCCCTCCCCTAACCTGGGTCTGAGGCTCCCAGGGGTTAGACTGTAAATCAAAACCAGGAATAAGCCAAATTGCTTTTCCAGAAACCAGCATACAATGCTGCGCTCTGCAGTAAGCACACGGCTGGGTCATGGCTTCATCGGATGAAAGGTGCTCTTGTTTGCAATTTATGGCTTCAATATCCCTGCTGCTATGAGCTGTGCTTCCAGCTGCTGGTGCTCCAGCCTGTAACCCTGAGCAAGGCAGCGAGATGCACATGAAAATACTGCTGTCCAAGCACGTTGCCCAAGGCAAGGCAGCCTCAGGCCACCTGCTACTCTAACTAATGGGTTTAGCACTGAAGTATCTTAAGACGGTATTCTCCTTCTCCTCCAATCATAGAATGGTTTAGGTTGGAAGGGACCTTAAAGACCATCTAGTTCCAACCCCCCTGCCATGGGCAGGGACACTTCCCACTAGACCAGGTTGCTCAAAGCCCCATCCAACCTGGCCTTGAACACCTCCAGGGATGGGGCAGCCACAGCTTCTCTGGGCAATCTGGGCCAGTGTCTCACCACCCTCACAGTCAAGAATTTCTTCCTGAGATCTCATCTAAATCTCCCCCTTCCAGTTTGAAGCCATTACCCCTTGTCCTATGGCTCCACTCCCCGATCAAGAGTCCCTCCCCAGCTTTCCTGTAGCCTCTTTAGGGACTGGAAGGGGCTCTAAGGTCTCCCCAGAGCCTTTCTCTTCTCCAGGCTGAACAACCTCAAATGTTACCCTGTCCCCACCTGCACAGCTCCACCTGCGGATCTGAGCCTACAATCAGGAGGAGTTTTCCCATTAGTTATTCCTGTCCCTATTCCAAAATTTGAGAGCCTCCTTGCTGACAGCAGGGAGGACCAAGGGGACAGGGACAGTGACCTGCTTTCTGCAAAGCCATGGGAGCACCTGAAAGTGGGTCTCCCTAAGAGGAGCCTCTGCCCACTTTGGGGAAAACCCAACAGTGCTCCTGAAAGGCAACTCATGTCACATCATAAAAACAGAGGGGACAGCCAGCCATGTCTCTTGCCAACTACAGACCACAGCACGCAGGCAATGGCCACCTCCAGAGAGGTGGCTGTGATGTGCACAGGATCATCCAAAGCGCCAGATCAGCTCACTGGGACGCAGGCTGCAGACACAGTGCCTTGGTCCTGTGCTCAGCCAGGGTTCTGCCCTGCAGCATGTCCCACCCAGCGTAAGCCCTGGCGACAGCTCTGCTTTCCACAGCCTCCGAGCATGCCCTGGCACAGTGCAAATGCTTCACCTGCAGCACATCTGAATCCCAGAGCTGACGGCAGCAAGGCTCCAGACAAACAGCTGGGTACTGGGCAGCTGCCAGTGCTTCCAGCTGCCTGATCTCACACCTCCGCCAGCACAGCCGGGCAAGCCAGCCAGCCTTACCAGTGCCCACCCTGCAAGGCCATCTCCACTGCTGCTGATGGCACCCCATGGCAGCCCCTGGAACTGCAGAGCACCCTGAAGGTGGCAGAGCCAGGCACAGGCTGCTCCCTTCTGCTTATTCCTGTATCATTTCTTTTCCTCCCCCTCCAAGTAGATGCACAAAATCTTCCTGCTTTTCTACAGACACAGGTAAAAGATATTTATTCTGCTCGTTACTTCCAAAAGGACTTGAAAAGGGAGGATTTACAGTCAAGTGAAGGCTTCCAGTTCCCTTCAGAAGGTGGGGTCTAAAGCGTGGGCAGACAACGCACAAACAGCTCCCCAACATCAGCCACCTCCAGTACAGCTCTTGCCCAAACTGAGTGCTCCTGGAGCTTTCCCAGCCTTTCAGGTGTTCCTTAGTGTAGGGGTGAACATGGGACTGGTTGCTCCACCTGCCTGCAGAGCACCCAGCCTCAGGAGAGTGTCTCTGAACAGGCAAGGCTTATTTGCACAGCAAGCTCCACTGCAAAAAGCAAGGAAAGACCATCTGAGAGGTCACCTGCACCCTTGCTAGTGGTATGGCCAGCAGAAGCCATGCCCAGAAGACTGCACTCTGTGCTTCCACCTCCTCGTGCTCCACATCAAAGAGCAAAGACAAACATCACCACAAACAAAGGCTGACTTTTCTGCTCGATTCATTCCCTCCCCCTCCGAAAAAGCCATATGGTGCTTTGTGTATAGGGAGAGTTGCCATGGAGAGCTTGCCTGCAAGTCTTCCAGCACAATAGGCTGCATTAAGCTTTCAAATTCCTGTCCAAAAGAGCCAAAAAACCCCAAGAGACCTTTGCTGCTCAACTGGCACTCCCTAGGTGAAGAGCACCATCCTCCAGGTGTGGAAAGAGGCACGTGGTGAGAGCTGGAGGGCTCCACTAGCTGGTTTCCCCGACCCCACTATTAACACCGCAGGAGGATGGCTGCGGGCCACCAGCGGTAGCGCTGCACAACCCTGGTCCAGCAGCACGCTGTGAGCACAAATGCTCAAATTCCCTCTGCTCTCCCTCTTAGACCTTAAAGCCAAATCCCAGCTGACACCCTACTCTCCTTCACGTCCCCTTCTCCATGCCCCCTGCACCATAATGCACACTTTTGTCTCTTATGCCCATCCCTGATTTCACTTGACCTCTTTCCTTCCTCCTCTTTGGGAGTCAACATGGTCAGCACCCTTGGAGTCACCTCTTTCCAACGCGGCTCAAAATCGCAGCTTTTGCCCAGAGATGCAGAAGTCATTAGGGACTCTCTTTTGTCCTCGCATCTGAGTTTCTGTGACCAGCTTCTCCTGTGGTTTCAGCTCTATCCATCACTCCCACTGCTCATCCTGTTACTTCTGCACACAGCCAAAAATCTCTAAGCGAAAAATCAGGCTCCAAGAGACCCTACAGGAAGCCTTACTGCCCAACAACCTCCCTGCAAAGAAGCTGTAAGTTATATGCTAGGTCTTTTTCCTAAATTAGTCACACTAATTTATTTGACCAGAATACCTGAGTAGGGTACCAGGCATCTGGATAAAGCTTCAGTTGAAATTGTGGCAGCACAGTTTTACCAGGGCAATGTGGCTGATGTAGAATTTACACAAGTCGTCGTAACCAGTAAGACCAGTCACATGTACTATAACATCCAGTGAAGCTAAGGTGATTTTGGGGGGAAGAATTAAAAAAAAAAAAAAAAAAAGAAAATATGTAAAAAGCAGATTAAGTCTACTGTGAGGCATCTGTAGCATCCCTTTGACACCTTTTCCTGTCCCTGCCTTGAAGCTTCCTGTTGCCCAGCACGTGCTCACTCAGACCCCACTGAGAAGATCACCTTCCAAGCTCATCGCACTGACCACACTACTTACTTGGGAGACAGAGATTTCCCTTCATACAAGCTCTGCTGCAAGTCCAGTCAGCCACAGCACTTTCTTTCCCCCCATGCATTTGATTTTCTGATTTCCCCAGTGCTGCCCTGTTTCTTCCTGGCTTATGGCTCTGCACTAAATCCTGCATCTCCCTCTATTCTTAAGATGTCGATTCCTCCCAGTGTTTAAAAAAAATATCACTGTCCAAACACTGCTATGTAAAGCTTCTGATGAGGACCATCTCTGTCCAAACACATCTGTGTTCTCCCACTGATGGGGTATTCGCTCTTGTCTTATGCAGACTGCACGCCAAGGGCAATCTCCCCCTGGTATCCATCAAGCCTCTGGAGCCACCGGCCAGCTCTAAAGAGCAGCACTGCCAACAGCAGAGAGAGACAGCTGCAGGGAGATTTCTCCTGGATGTATAGCGTACATGCGGCTAGAGGACAGCAGGACAGGTCCTGGGCTCTTCGTAGGGGCGAATGCATGCTGAGCTCTTGCAGCAGCCAGAGAGGCACCCTCCACCATCCTCACTGTGGTGACAGGAGAAATGCCGTACTTCAAAAGGGCTTGGACGTGCAATAGGAACCCAGGCTTTTCAAGAAACGCAAGACAACCATAGAGCTACAGGAACAGAAGTCCCGGGGCACAGAAGGCTCCTGAAATAGATTCTAAAAACTGCTTTTAGAAGACAGCATTTCAGTGAAAAGGCACCTTGAGTGAAGAGCTGTGGGTACAGTAGTGACACAGGTCAGAAACAAAGCCAGTTTTATTGGCTTCATATAGGAATGACCTAGAAAAAAAAAGAGCCTTTCAGAAGTATTTAAGTCATCTGCCAACACACACCGTACATACCGCTCCAAGCTACAGAGCCACAAATTCAAAGTGATTCAAACAGTATGGATTATGTGCAGCTAACAGACCTGAATTATTCAGCACAGGAATAAGGCTAGGAACCCGCCTGAATGGCACAAAACAGATTCCCAAAAAGGGCAAGACAAAGTTATGGTTGGCTTAAGAGAGGACAGCTGATATAAACTGACCTCCCTTACTGGGTACGCTGCTTGAAAGTGAGGTGGCAAAAGACACACAACCAAGCACTAAAAAGTTACAGGCATTTAGGAGGATCTTACATCCAAAGCAAAGAGACAGAGAGGAAGCCACTGTGCGGTATTTCCAGAGGCAGCTCAGGGTCTTGTGCTTTCACCGGAGCTCAAGCACCCACGTGTTGTTAGTCACTGCAGGACAAAGCTAGCACCAGTCCAACCATCCACCCTTTTGCTTTCCAGAAGTGATCAAGGAGTACGTTTATAGTCTGATGCTCACACACAAAGAGGTAGCACCGACCAGAGCTGGAAAGAGAAGCTTTCTGCTATCTGCTTTTCCTGTAACTCAACCTGCTGACTCCTCTGGAGATGAGACAACGGGTCAGGAGCTCTTAGCGAAGACTATCAGTTTACAACCAAAAACTACACAAATGGAATAACTGAGTGGCAAGCTCAGGCTCCCAAGGAGGCAGTGTCAGAATTAAGGTTGCTTACACAACCCTCATCTGAGCCCCTCTCAGCTAATGGGCTTTAGCAGTCCTTCATTTCTTGAATATCATTGCTCATGGATTGGTACTTATCGCATATTCCTTTTGATCCTCTTCATACAGTGCAGGCCCTCAAGCTTTGTTTAGACACACCATCTAAAGACATAATGAAAAGAATTAACTTCATGGTATCCAAGCACTTTGGAAGCATAAATCTAGCTGCCTTCACTTCATCTTGAAGATGAGATGAGCGTTGCTGCTTCTGCTGCGGTGACACAGATAGATCAGAGACAGGAAGCCACCACTAACACTTGGGATTCAGTATTGAGTTTAACATACGAGTCCTCATTTTTAATTTTCTCAGCAATTTGAGCTGTTTTCAGTGCGTGCTAGTCATCAAGACCAGCTCAAATTCCTCCAGAGTCATGTCAGCCTGGAACAGAGGCTCACTGCTGGAGGTGTGGAAAACGAGGAGCAGGCTTGTGGCCACCAGCAAGTGGTTCAGAGCTACTTCGTGACGTACAGGCAGAAAAGGCCGAGAGACCAAGCCTTCAAAATAGCACACGCTGCCCAGGTGAGTAGACTTCCCGATATCCTCCGTCTCCTTCACTCTAGCTTCTACTTTCAACAACTCTGTATTTCAGGAAATAAAGCTGGATTTTGCAGCCAACAGCTTTATTCCCTGTTCTGTGAAGAGACTGAGGCGGGACCTCTTGAAAGAGTGCACACAACTATGCAAACAATATAACATCCTAATTTAGCTTCCCAGAGCACACTCAATGTAGATGCAACCTTTGGGACATCCATTAGCCAGTCTCTTGTCAAATGTTTAAGTACATGCAAGTGGAAACTCTTCTAGATGCTCCACATTCAGCTTGATTTGGGCAGAAGCACACAGAAGACAAGCAGCACCTGTTACATAAGATGGACCTGCCAGCAAAATAGAAGTAAAAAGAACCCTGGCTCAGGAACCTGGATGTACCAGGGCTTTTGACACACCAGATAACATAGGCTGGGGCACTGGCTGGATGGCACCATCCCACCATGAAGCCTTTCAGCCTTCCATACTGACTCCATCTCAAAGCTCCCACATGGAGAAATGAAGATAACAGTTAAAACCGGTTCAAGTCCTCTCCTCAGCTCATAGCTTCCAATCCTGTGCCTGAGAAACACTGGCAGTGTACTTAGCTTCGAGCACAGCTAAATCTCATTGTCAATGCAATGCCTGTGCGAAACTAGACACAGCTTGCCTGCAGAAGAACCCATGGCCTGGATGCCAGCATCAAAAGAAGCCTTCTCAACACCTACAGCACTTACAAATCATAACATGCAGACCTTAGTATTTGTCATTCAGCACTTGCAGGTCTTACTTGCCATTTCTTCCCCCCCTCACAAGCTAAGGACAACTAATGCAAAGCAATGCGAAAAACCTTTTCAAAGCAATCGCCAAGTGATTTGGATCAGAACCTCCCACCTGCCTTTGGGCAACACATGATCTACAGAATTGCAAGGCTGGCCAACGACTGTACAGACACCTTCTACTCCAGCCAAGACTGACTTCAAAAGGTAAGTTGCAAAACCATTAGTACAAACTAAATACAGTTATTTATAAAGCGGGTAAGTCTGAGATCAGAGGCGAGGTCCCAACCAGAACTCAGCCTGAGTTTGGGGGGAAATCGAGGAAAGAAAATACATAAGAAGAAATATTAAACTGCACCTGCAGGAAGAATTCTTCCCAGCATAGCATTTCACAGTTCTGAGCCATGTCTTAGAAGCAGTGGTTGTACTGATCAAAAACGTCCTGTCCGTTAGAGTGAGCATCAAGCAGCCAGTTTGCCCTCCTGCTGCTAGCTACAGTAGGGCAGTTTGGAGTCCCTGTCCTCCAAAGTCCCTTGAGAGCTATGCAGATTAACATGAAATGCTCCTGAAGGCTCACCCTTCCCTTTTTCTCCCCCCAACCATCAACACTGCCAAAAAATCCCTTCTCAAATGAGCCAGCCTGTGTCCCACACATCACTGAAGGAGAGGGGAGCTGTATTTTTTAAAGTGCTTTTGCTCCAACTGGCTTCTGTAGAAGAAACATTGCCCAAAGGAAAACAAAGTAACAGAGGAGGGTCCTATAAGCTTGGGTTTTAATCCTTTTTCCAGCATAAGATTCCCCGAAGTGAGGAGGACAGTGTCAGAGAGACCGCATAGGTTGACAGCCCTTCATTCCTGCCGTTATTGAGACAATGCAAATAAATGAGTGACTTAATGCAGTACTCCAAAACCACGCACTACGCAATGCAGGCACCAGCAGGGATCAGCAGCGCTTCATTCAAAGCTGACTTAATTACTTGGGATCTAAACTTTTAATAATACTCATTCGGACAGTTTTCAAAGGTTTTGGTAACATTTTGTTGGCGAGAAGAGAATCCACCGCCATTACTTGTGCCTGACCACACTCTTGCGGATGGAAGGAGGACAGCTGAGGAACACAACTGTAACGGAAGCATTAGACCTTTTCAATCCAGAGCACGAGATCTCTGAGAAGGGACCCAAGGGGCTGAGAGCTTACAAACATGATGTTGCCCAGTTCCTACCACCTAAACAGGCATGTTTTTACTAGAAGTTGCCACATTATCCCTGCTGACCTCTCTATAACTATTTACCACTTTAATAAAACTACATGCAAAACAAAACAGTCTTCAAAGGAGGCAAGTGGAAAAGCGATCGGAGAAGGCAAGTCGCTGACTTGGTACAGCTCTGCTCTCAACGTTGCAAGAGTAGCACGGGGAGCAAAGCCATCCTGCCATGTGCGCATTGGGCTGCAACAGGTGACAGTCATCCTTCACTGCCGTCCTGTGAAAACTCTAATCACCAAATTCAGCACTGGTCACCTCGTTAGCAGGAGTCTTTCCTATCTGAAGGAGAAATAAGCTGCCCAGTGGCTAGACAGATTCACAGGAGCAGTCAGACTATATGCACTTAGAAAAGATGATCTAAAAGGAGAAAGACATCCAAGGGACATATGCACCAGCCCAGGAGGAGACACGGCTTGGTACAGGCAGAACAGGATCGAGATGAAGTGAGCCGTGGTCGGTCAGAACACCAGGGAAAGGTTTCTTGAGGGGGATGCCCATCAGAGCCAGCCCGCCCACTGTTCACCCATCACAGCCCAACTCAACAGCTCTGCAATTAGGACCAATTTCCTGGCAAAGCCACATCACATGTGGCCTCTCCTGTCTAAAAGCGAGACCAGGAAACGCTCAGAAGAAACAGCTTTTGCCACATCAACCTGTCAGGGAGTCACAAGGGTACACTCACCACAGAGTCACAAGACTCCAGGCTGTGACAGAGCTGAGCAGGGCTCTTGGAGGAGCAGAAGTAGTAGGTGAGTAATTATCCCTTCATTAATAATACCAGATTGACTGGATTCCTAATGAGAAATGGTCTGACAGCTCTGGCTTGTCTCCTGCCACAGAGGCAGGACGATGGGCTACTTACTTTCCTTTACCTAAGCTTGGGAAGCCAACCCTACCTAATCTCTGGCCAGACATTTCTGGTGAGGATGGAGGAGACATTCCCCAGCTTCCTGGGTTGATCCAAGCATTAATAATCCCTCGCTCCGGAGCTGACATCCAAACCTGAGAAATCGAAATAGGCAGGACCAAAACCACCACCACCCATCTGAAGCCACCAGCCCAGCCCAGCCCAGCCTCCTCCCACGCACTCCCCAAACTGCAGGCTAGCCCAGTCTCCCAAAAGCATTAGCAGCAGCAGATGTGGAACAAAACAGCATACTCCCAACACAGAAAATAAAACAGATGATGGAGAAATACTGAGACAAGCAGACGGATGATGAGAAATGTCTATTTTCTAACAGAAGTCACCTTTGTTTTCTTTTTAGTCATCATCTCCATAGAAGAGAGTGTGCTAAGAATTGCTTCAAGGCTCTAATAAAACACTGTTCTCTATTTTACATTGGCCAACTCCCCAGGAAAACAGGTAATCCCTGCAGGTTTCTTTCTTCTTCTTTGCCAGAGAAATCAGTTTTCTTTTGGGTATCAGACTTAGGCCTTTCATTTGCAATTTAAATTCACCCCAGCTTGCCTTTATCCATTCTGGGTTACGGTCTGAGGGTCTAAGCAGTCGCCTTCATCAGGACACATGGAAGTCCGTCCACTCTGTAATTTGCTGTGATTTGCAAGAGATCTGGCTAATACTCTCTCCTCACAAGGAATCATGTAAAATGGTGATGCTTTGGGTGTTTAATCGCAGGTCAGCTGCTTGCCACAGTAAGCGAGGGGCAACTTCACAGTGCTATGAACTAGATTTCCCTCAGACCGCATGTGTATTTTGGACCTGCAGCCTGTTACACTCCGTGACGGTGACCGGACGCAGCAAGATTGCTCTGGCATATGGTTCAAAATATTCATAAAGAAAGAATTCTCCAAATGGGAGAGATGCTAGTACCAACCTCCCATTCCCCGGGACCCTGAGGGCTGCTGAGCCTTAGCAGCAGTTTTATGGCAGCACATTAGAGCAATTCCCCGCCATTCTCATCCCAGAGCTGCGAGGAGGCCTATGGACACCGTTTCTCCAACACTTCTGCACTTCTCCCGAAAGTAGGTCAATGCAGCATGTCATCTGCCAGGCTGTTTTTGGGAAGACACACTCCCTATTCAGGCATGGCGCACATCGAGTGGGCCAGCTTCATCCCTGATGTAACCCTTCACCCAGCTGCCCAGTTACAAAATTGAATAAAACCCATTGTTTACGTAAATTAAAAGAGAAATGCAAACCAAAAAAAAGCCATAATGAGCCAGAAGTGCCCCCCCCCCTGCCCCCCACCCAATCAGCATCCAAGTCCTTTCCCTAGCATATTATAGCAGAAATAAATAGTGACTTAAAAGAGCTCGAAGGCAGTGTGGGGTGCTCCAGAGCTCAGCAGCGGGACAGATTTCACAGCTGAGGTGCATCTCCCCACTCCCCACCACTGCTCCTGCTTTGGAGGGGTACAAGCAGTTATTCCCACTCATCCAAATCTCCCTGCCTACGCTAATGCGGGGAAAGTTTGCAGCCAGAGTTAACCTTGCTGAATCCCAGCAGCTGCACGGCTGGAGATAAATAGTTTTGTGGGTGGTGTTTTTTGTTCCTTGTAAAAATCCTTCCTCCCAGTTGAGCCAGTTTGGAGCTATCCTTTCCAGCATGAAAGTATTCCAAAACAGAAGATAAGCATGTGCATCAGGAGAGCCACGCACTGACCTCCCATCTCTTCACTGCTCTCACCGAGGTAGCAGAGCTGTTCCCTGCCCCACAGCGGCTGCGGGTGAGCCGAGGAGCATCCTCGCCCTCCAGCCCCACAGCCCCCTTGCCCTCCAGCCTGCAGTTTGCTCTGCAGCAGCAATGGAGGAGCCACAGCAGGGCTACAAGCAGCTGTTAAAAAACAAGCGTGGAGAACAAAGCTACATTTGCAAAGGTAGGTGTCCAAGTAGTACGGCTGTCCCCTTGTTTCAAGAGGTGTGATAACAAAGGATTTGGCAACAGGCATCTGAGGAAGCATCCCCTTTGAGGCTGGGCTAGCAGCTGCACATGCTATGCAGCATTTTGAGGCTCCCCAGAGCAGAAGACTGACTTTTCTTTACCAAAGACATAGTGTGATGCGGGCTAGAGGGAGAGAGCAAACACCCCAGTGCCACCCACGCTGAGGCTTTCTCCTGTGTCCTCCTCTCACCTAGGAACAGCCCCTAGGGATGAAAGTTGGGCTGGACTCACACCTGCTCAGTTCTTCATCTGTTTGTGCCTTCACGCAGAGGACCTCAGTCCCACCCCTATCCCCTGCGCCTTTCACAGGAGAGCGCCTCCATGCCCCCAGACACACCTGACCTTCTCCTGTTAGAGAGATGCCTCTGCAGGAGAGGGATGGAGAGCGACCTCAGGCCATTAGGACCACAGGGTACCACCAAAGCAGCTCACCTCCATCACAGACTAGCACATACACTCATTAATTCCCCATCCTCTGCGAGCAGGGAAAGTTACATAGACTCAACAGACAACCCTCACACGTTTTCATGGGCAGGCCCAGTGGTTTCCAAGATAAGTATTTAAATACCACTATTTCAAGAAAAAAACAAAACAAAACAAAACCAAGTTCAGTACTTCCAAGAAAGTCTTGGCTGCTTCTGTCCCTAGCAGAAGGGGTCACAGATGACAAGCACATGGACTCCAAACTTAACAAGCACAGTAATGGTGCTCTGAGCGTCCCTCTACACTACAGGGATGAGATCTCTGATCTACAAAGAACAGTGGGGGGATTTTTTTTTTTCTTCAAGTATAAATATAAATTTTAAAGCAACATTTAAGACTTCACTCCTTTCAGGGGAAGAATTAACACTCATCTTCATAAACTCCTTATCCCAATAAGCAGTACATATAGTACATACATATATATATACACATACCAGAGCAGAGCAAGATGCAATGCAAAAAAATGCAGAAGACATAGTCAGAGCAATTTTGATTTTATTCTTGCTCATGAATCAATCTTGATTTCCCATTCATGCCAGCCCCTGTTCCCTGAATGACAGCCATAGACAATGAGGCATGTGTCCTACCTTCAGCCATCAAATGAGCTGCCTCCCTAATTGGTGATAGTTTAGCCAGGGTTAGGAACAGGCAAGATCAGCGGGGAAGTCTTCACTGCAGCAATGGTGCATGAATAAAGAGATCAGACCTGATGAGAATGTAGGATGTGCTCATACCAGTGCCAGATACTCACCAAGTTTAGTCAAATGTGCACACAAGCTCTCCTTCCATCTGCTAAGCGTCAGTGAAGACTTTGCTTTCAAAAAACAAACGCCTTGAATATTAAATTGGGCCTCGGTACCCCCACTGAGAAAGCGTGCTTAGATGTCAGCAGTAGCCTGTTGTAAATACTACCGTATTTCCAGCATCAGTCTGGAAGAGGGACCACTGAAGACACACACAAACACAGCCTCAGAAATAATTACTGGATTGGGAGTCTGTAAGGGAATGTAAGCTTCGGCTTCTGGAATTAGCCCTGTGCAAGGAAAGCTTTCATTTTGTGTAGCAAAAGCCATACGCAATGC
>VFFE01007232.1:4603509-4723868 GCA_008921705.1 Burhinus oedicnemus | reverse complement strand
GGCAGGGGGGAGACACACAAACCAAATAGTGGTTTATGTTACCAGACAGAGAGCCAGATATCCAACACACTCTGCACCTTCAAATGCTCTGTGGAGCTGGAGCAGATCCGTGTCACCAGGGCAGCAGCCAGCCTGCCTCTCCAGAAATTAATTCAGAACCACTGTGTGCTATCTAGCAGACTCACACAAAGCGCTAAGTGGTTCACGGACACCCAGAGCCATGATCTCAGAGATGCCATTTAAGCGCTATCAGATCCAGAGGCTTCTCCAAGACACCAGATCAGCAAGTAAAGGGTGCAGCCACGGGAGCAGGGAGCATTGCTGCTGCCCTGGCAGCAAGGCTAGAGAGCAGGACCTGGAGGTGGGGTGAGCAAGTCGGGGATAATTACCCAGATCTGGTGTTGAGCACTGATGAGCAGTTCCCTCTCTTGGCTGTAAGCTTTTAAGATGTAACGCTTACAGCCTTCATCCCAGGGGAGGGCTGGATATGTGGGGTTTTTTCTTTCAGGAAGTTCCCAAATTGGCATTCGGCTACCAGGAACATACCAACCATTTCGAGACACGAAATGCCAGTAGCAGAAACTGCAGCCTCTACTCCAAGGATACACCCATCAAAATCCTCCCGGGGCCGGTCTCGGGAGCTGCGCAATGCAGCCCCACAAAGACTCCAACCCACTCAAGTTCACGCTGCTGACAGTTCCAATTAGCAACAGCACGGCACTTTTACACAGGCTCTTCGCAGCAGCCTGCCAAAGCCAGCCAGCCCAGCCGAAGCCCTGACTGCCAGCCAGCCCTTTATTTGCTATTCAACACCCTGCCCTCCAACCCGCCCCAGCCCTGCGCTTTTCCCTCCACCCTGTCCTTTGGAAACCCATCAAATGCCTGCAGTAAGCTGACCGCACTCCTCCTGCTGAACGTCTCTTCTTCAACCCCCTAAAAGGGGTATCTCCACTGAGCTGTGGCTTGTTCGTTCGGCACGGCGGCCGACTCCTGAACCAGCTACCCCCCCAAAGCCGGCACTGCCAGGAGTCTCCCCCAGTCCTGTCCCTGCTCGCTCCTGCCAGCAGCCCTGCCGTTCCTGCAAACAGGAACTCACTTATAGCTTCCAGGTTTGGGTGTTGGCTCTGGAGCTGGATTTTCCATCTTCCCAAATCCAAAGAGCTTTTAGTTGAAACGTTTGGGGGGGGGTAGGGGGGGTGGGAAAGATTTGACTATTTCCATCCTCGGGCCCTCCCCATAGCTCATGAACGCGTCTATTTTTCAGTGGACACACTGCCTGCTCTCAATGCACAGGGGCTCCTTTGTTCAGGGATCAGAAGCCAAGGCAGAAGGGATGGACGAGGCTGCGAGCTCCAGGAATGCACCTTCCCATGCCTGACATGGGTTATTTAAACCGACACCAACAGCAATGCCCCCGCATGCAGGAGGGTACCTGTACAGAGCCCACTTCTAGTGGGTTGTTTGCGGTTTGGGGTTTTTTTTTGGAAGACAGATGTTGCAGATGTTCAGAGCCTGGTTTCACACCTTGTTCATTACTGCTTTTGAGTTTGAGTAAGGGCACTGGTGTGCTACAAAGAGGAGATGTTAAACATGTCCTACTGGATGCCGAGAGGCCTCCAGAAGACCAGGTGTCTGAAGCTTAGAAGGTTTTTAAGTATCCTGAAAAGAAAGGAATCTGCTTGTGCGCACAACTCATGTTGTTTTGTTTGCATCCAGCTGTGGCTGATACTACCCAGACTTCGTGTTTGCCAACTAACTCCCCCTCCAGCAGTTCCTGCGTCCAACATGCAGCAGACTAGAGCTGCTCTTTGGTGCCGGCACCTTGGTTTCAAATTATAGACACCATCCCACGCTCAGCTCCTTGCCAGGCAAATAGACAGAGATCTTACTCCTGGTCTGAGCTTCCTAAGTGGCTTGCAAACAATCCCTCATACTGCCTCCACTACATTATCAGCTTCTCAAGTTTTACAAGACAAGGCCCTAAAATCCCACTTTTCAGAGTTATTTATCATCCCTGACTCACCAGTGTTTGCTCCACAGTTTGCCCCTCTGCTTTGCTCTTTACCTGTTGCAGGACTGTCCACTTGTCCAGGAACCATTCACACAGACTTTAAAAGCAGGCAAAGTATGTGCTTCAGGGAGCAGGGGGAGGACAAGGATGGCCCAGCAGCCACACCACCCCGCAAGCAAGAAGGGCTGTGAGGAGCTGAGTCTGTCCCAGTAGGGTCTCTGAGCCTGCCCCCCAATGCCCGAGGCTGGGCAGTCCCCTGTGGTCCCCATGCCAGCCTGCTCCTGACGAAATGCTTGCAGCTGAGCCAGAGAACTGAGCCCAGCCGCCTGAGAGCCACAGGCTCACCAGCTCCCGCACAGGGGAGACCCCATGGGCCCTCCAGACTCCACCACCCAAAGCACTCATATACAATACATATACAATAACATATACATGCAGCAGGCATATATATATACACACACACACGATGACCACATTTTCATCTTAAGACTTCTCTTTGGGAAGAGTAGAAGATAAAGTAGCCACAACAGGCTGAAGATTCTCATTAAGTCTCAAATCCAGCTTCAGCAGCATGCAAGTCACTTTGCTCTTTCCCCGCCACAGTCAACATTACCTGGCCAGACAGAAGGTTACAGCAGCAGAGAGATCAGAATCATTTCCCAGCAGCGGAGAGGTGGCTTTGTGGGTTTTCACTGTTGAGTGGTTAAATGCCGCTTTGCTCCGCACTGAAGGCGGAGGCAAGTTCGAGGAGTCCTAGATCACCATGTTCCTCAGCCAGTGGGAACATACCTCAACAGCTGGCACGGGAATAGGACCGAGGAGTTTAGTATCCTCCCTGGACAGGAAGGCCAACTGAACACGAAAGCAGTTGTAAAGGACAGCAGCTGACTATGCAAGTTTTGCTAGTTTTGTAACTGCACCTTCAGTTTGCCAAGCTGGACCATAACAGCTCGAGTAAAGTCACAGGTATTCTCCTACAGACAGTCTCCAAGAGAGGGGGAGAGGGAAAGGAAAGTGGAGCATCTTCAGAAATAAACGCTTCCCTACATTAAGACAGGCACTGCAAGGTACGAGCTTACATCAGGTCTCACTGACCAAAGCACTCCAGAGTACCAGGAAATGCAATAGAACAACCTCTGGCTAAAAATACGCCAAGCTAATAAACAAAACCTTGTTAAAAGGGACACCCAGTGGCAAGCACAACCTCTTCTTTCTTTACAAAGGGATGATCAATATTGACTGTCTCAGCAGCAAATCCTCAAGATCACTTCAATATGAGTGATTGTTCAGCTGGTGAGACCCAAAGAAACTCTCTCTGTACTCTGTCCTGGGTTTCTTTTATAGCTGTTTAATGCAGTGCAATGTTAGAGAGCTCTGCCTTGCTTAACCACTGTAATAAATACATATCAATCTCTTTCTAGTTTAATAAATAGGGAACCCAAAAGCTTTGTCTGGATCTGCTCTTTCCATTCAATTAATATAACACAATACCAGAGCAATGAATTATTGATGAGAAATACAAGCCAGAGCTTTCACAAACACGCTCTACTCCAATAGCAATTTATTACAAATTAATAGTGTGCTGCGTTCCCTCCTGCATCATGAGAACTGGGAATCAGCTGCACCGTCAAGCTACACCAGCCACCAAAATTTCTGAGCTGCCAGAAAACACTACAGTCCTGAGCAGAAATAAACGGGGGGGTGCGAGCAGAGGAGGGATGGATGACTGACAGAAAGACATAAGTCACTTCTACCTTGAGGGTTTTCTACTCACAAAACAACACGGTTTGTACAGGAATAATCAATCAGTCTTTCCACATCCTTGCTTGTATTGGCACTCAGAAGCACGCTCAGTGTGCAGGGCTAACATGGTGCGCATTCATTGCTGCATGAAAGCAATGCTGAAGTTTAAGACAAGCATTACTGTAAACCAAACTGATTAACGTGTGATAATTCATATTTCCACATTTAAAATTACATCGGCTCAGCAGGAGGCTTTCAGTATTTTTCATACCCTGTCCTTAACAACACACTTGTCCCAAAATGACCCTCTAACACTCTCATTAGAGATGAATCCCAAATTGAAAAACCATCTTTTCTTCAGCAAAGCAGTTCAAATGCCAACCAGCCAGAAAGATACTTCACATTTCACCACGCTATTGCTCTGGAAGCACTTGCAACAAGCCCATCAAGAGCAACACGGGGATTGTCAGGGGCCTGTTTAAAGATTCCCTACCAGTCAGTGAGTTCAAAGCTCTTGTTTAATGTGCTTCTTGCTAGAAATCATCTGAGCATGTTGATCTTCCAAACAGTTGGAGTGAAGGCAAATGCATCAGTGCCCAGCATTCGGAAGATGTTACACTCTACAGCAGAGAGACAGACAGACATCTCCAGCAGCGTGTCAGCCAAGAGTCGCTCTGAGCAGCAAACCCCCTCAAAACCACAGGTGAGAGCAGACACCAAACCAAAAGGGATTTTCCCTTGATGGCTTTTCTGTTTCCGATGTACGTTTGGGAAGGCACTTTCCCGGTAAACAGGAAAACATGCACCCACCACCACAACTGCTTTACCACCTTTATCAACTCTGTTACGAAACACACCCGGCCTCTCCCCTTGCCCTCCTCCCAATGCAGAGCCGTGACTTCCAGAAAACCAAACCCAGCTTGTTTTCACCAAGCCACTTTTCAGCTAGGTCAACGCCAGTGGCATTAAAATTCGGTGTCTCCCTGTCCTCCCTCGCAGCACAGCAGCAAACTCACCTCCATTTTTGATAGCTCTGATCCCCCGATGGAAATCTTCGAAGCTGATGATTCCAAGTCCGCTCGGATCGAGGTACTTCGTTAGGTCCTTTACCTGCAAGCACAAAAGCAGCATTACCCACAGAGCCCTTTGGGGACACAGCATCTTCTACCAGAGAAACACCTTGTAACAAATTTTTCCTCCTTACAAGAAAAAGATTTGAGCTAATAGCAGTGAATTTCTTAAACTGACACCAAGCTGTGGCTGTTCTCCTTGCAGGGAACATAAGTAATCAGTACAGAGGGGTTAATTAGCACTTGGCTGGTGATGAAACTATTGTTTAGCCTTGAAATATAAGTTAGGGCAGCATTTCTTGCAATGCGGTCCTTCTCTATGCGGTCCTTCTCTGCCAGGGATTTATTTATTTTTATGTTTTTTAAAGAGGTCCTATCTTAATTGGGAAAACTCAGTAATAGGCTGCCCAGTAGGAGGGCCCAACTAACAGGATTCAGTGACAATGAACTGTTCCATGTTACAAATTTAGGATATATAATTGAAACATTTTCCCAATTAGACAATGCCCGAGGGGGAAGGAATCACGTCAGCTAGCGAGGATTAGGATGCGGGTGCTGGAGCAGGCACACAGGTGGAGCAAGGGATGCTTGCGAGACCTGGTATGGATGATCTGGGCACTTCATGCAGAACAGGCTACAGTTTGAGGGCAAAACCGAAGTTATTCCTCATGATCCAAACAAAGCCTTTGAAAAAGTGCATTTGGATCCCTCCTTCCAGGCTGCCAGCAGCCTGCCCTTCAGAAAACCCTTTACACAACTGATGCTTCTCAAGCTAAGACAATCAAATGTTTTTTTTCTGTTTTAAAAACCATGCAGACCCTCTTTTTAAAGAGATATCGAGGCACCTTTGTGTATTTTAGAGCCACGTCCTTCAGCTCAGAAGCAAGCCCAGGAAGGAGCAGGGTGTAAGAGGGAATTGCACAATTAGCTCCATACTCAAAGGCTGCCTGCACCACTGCCCTGACCCTGCCAAACACATCGACCTCTCCTCCTCCTCTGGAGCTGATGCACAGGAGAAGTCTTCAGGCGGTCTGCAGTGCTGGATTTGTTCAGCTCTCATGAGCACAACCCGTTGCCTTTTGGCCATCTCCCGGTTTTGGTTTGTTCTTGGGGAAAAGATGGTGAGTCACCAAACCTCTCCTTCCAGGGAAGGAAACCTCCCCTCTAAGAGTAGACTTAACATCTCAGGGTGAGGAGGACAACCGAGTCCAACCGTGGTGCTCAGTGCTGCCTGACTCATTACGCATCAGCAGGGGGTTGGTTTGCTTGCTTTGTTTTCTTTTTCTTAAACCCAGGTCTGTGTTTATACAGGAAAAAAAAAAAAATCACATCTGCAACATGCTCAAAGCTGTCCACCCACATGTCCATGTGGTTTCGACCATGACGGGGGGGAGGCAGGAGATGGCTCTGCTTCAGACGTCCCACCTCTCCACAGCAACGGTGAGCACACTGCCGGCACACAGGACTTAGACAATAAAAAACCAAACCACTGGGCTGTGCCTCTACAGGGTTGCCATGAGATAAACCCCCAATGCCCAGCATGGCACAGGCTTGCCCGCCTGCCAGCTTACTCCACCATGAATGGGCAGAAGACAACACAAGCATCTTTTCCAGGTTTCTGGGGAACTTTTTTTGGTAGACTGATAACAAAATGGCTGAACTGACATGGCACACATTGACTTGGATGAGTCAGGCTTCTTGTATGTTAAACAAAGGTATTTTAGACTAATAAAAACAACTCTCAGGAACGTGTTGGTTCCACTTAATGCATCTGGTAGCTTCTTTGAGTTCAAAAGCTGTAGCTTAATTTGTTATCTGTGTATATAGATAACAGAAATGCAAGTGACATTTAATCAGACTTGATAAGCCTATCAGTGATTACCATGACATGCTCTGAAGGATAGTTTCTGTAAAGATCCAGCCACGATGACACACAGGACACATGGGCAGGGCTGCTCCCAGCGCTGCTGCACTGCGGGCAGCTTCGAGCCCTCGTGCCAATACCCCAGCAAGGCACCGCTCTTGTGCAAAAGGGACAGAGCAGCTGGACAAGTATTTTGGTTATGCAAAAGAGCCACCTATGTATTTAAATTAAGCTGTGAGCAGGGGGAAACCAGTGGAAATGTTTCTTAGAACTTCACCACCCTGACATTACAGATGCAAACAATCAAAAGCCACACAACTGATGAAGCTCAGGCCCATGGTAGTACGTCTGTGCTGATCCAAACCTTCTTGTATTTGCTGTCCAGGCTTAAAAAGAACTCTAATCCTTAAATAACCAATTAAGCCAGCATCGCCAGACTGAGGGTAGTAGCCACTGACACTCAGAAGAGCTCACAACACACAGAAGACAAGAACATCAGCAGTGCCTGCCTGGTCCCCCCAGGCCCTGTGAGAAGCTACCCAGGGAGCGCAGAGGCTGTGTCCTGCGGGCCAGCACCTGGCACCTCCCAGCAACCACAGCGAGGAAGCCAGGGATGCTGGGGGGACATTGCTCCCCAGGCCCTTTAGTGCCCACGACTGTCTGACACCTCCGGGGCCGCAAGCTCCTGAAGCTCACTCCCTGCTCTGTACAAAAGTGTCAGGAACAGCCAACAAGAGCTCCAGCATCTCGCTCCTGGGTTCTGACTCCAGTTTTCTCCATTTAGATGGCTAGGCTAAACCCCTTGCCTTATTAGGACAGATGGGGGGGCGGGGGGGGAACCAAAATACAACAACCCAAGAATTATGGCTCAAAGAGTTTTAGATTACCAAACCTCGGCAGTTCTGAAGTCACAGATTTGCTGCTTTTAGCTGAAGACTAATCTGCAAGAGTGGAGTAGTAACACCACACTCCTATTAGCACAAAAGCAAAAGTTAACACTCTACCAAAACTCCAATGTTAAGCTAAACACAAGCTGATGTAAAGCACAGTCACAGGGACATGCCTGCTTTTGGCCAGCAAGAAATATTCAAAATAAAGGTTTTGCTTAATCTGTGTGTTCGTAGCTGGTTATAAACTCTCCTCAAAGACGAGCGAGCAGCTAGAAATACGGAGCATTAAAGAGTCAAAGCGGATGACGCAGTTTAAATAGCTGATATAAATCCTGGTAGAAAATGAGAGGTTTAAACTACTGCAAGTCAATCTACCTTAAGCTGAGCACAAACACAAGCCTGCAGAAGCAGAACCAGTGGTGAGAGCTGCTGAGGGGACCATGCTTGCCCCTGTGCCGGGGACGAGGCACAGCCTGGACCGAAGCCAGAATGAGCTCCTGGCACGAGTTCTTAAGGGATTACTCCTGGTAAGGGCCATGGAGAGGGAAGCAGATTGGGGAGGAGGAGGGAGGTCATCTGGCATTTTGACAACAGAGCAAGGACTCATTGCACCAACCCCACTACCACATTGTCTTCGCTATTAAAGAGCTCTGCATGCAGGCTGGGTGTTTCACGTTCCAAAATCAGCAAGATTTACTGCCAACCAACACTCATCTCCAACAGCCCCCTCTGAGCATGCATGCCAGCACCACGCCATACTGCTCTACCGGCTGTTAGCAGCTTCCCCACAATGCGGAGTGCAAAAAGAGCTTCCTTGCTTCGACGCAGTGAAATCACTTCAGCTAAGCAATTTCGACCCTCAGCTAAGCCAATGGTGAAAACTCCAAATTCAGATTAATACAAAGGCTTGGCAGGCACACAATGAAAGGTTCCCAGGGAGGTGAGGGATTCCCCAGCTGTGAATGGCCCTGTTAAGCAGGCTGGAGGAAAAGAAAGAGGGAGCTCTAGGCCTTCTCTCTTTACCTTACGGATGCTCCATGTCTCCACCACATAGCAGATGGATTCAGCAGAACAACATATCCACTGTGCTTGTTTTAAGCATTTATCTCCAAAGGAGGGGAGGGTTGCACTGAGCAGCCAACACCCTCCTTGTAACCCCTGAGCCTGCCAGAAGTTTTCCTTCGTATTCCTGCAGAGACTGGGGTTGAATCACCTTCCAAAAAGAAATTCTTCTAAGGGGTGAAATGAGGGTGGGAGTTCTCCAGTGGCCTGAGCAGTCAGGCACCCCAAAACAAAGAGCCGGTGAAGCTCAGCTCCTGCAGTTGTGTGGTATCTCATACGGATGATGCTTCCAGCCTAGACACAACCAGGGCCACCTCTTGTCCTCCACACCACGTAATCACAGAATGGTTTAGGTTGGAAGGGACCTTAAAGACCATCCAGTTCCAACCCCCTGCCATGGGCAGGGACACCTCCCACTAGACCAGGTTGCTCAAAGCCCCGTCCAACCTGGCCTTGAACACCTCCAGGGACACGGCAGCCACAGCTTCTCTGGGCAACCTGGGCCAGTGTCTCACTGCCCTCACAGTCAAGAATTTCTTCCTGAGATGTCATCTAAATCTCCCCCCTTCCAGTTTGAAGCCATTACCCCTCACTCTATCACTACATGCCCTTGTAAAAGTCCCTCCCCAGCTTTCCTCTAGCCCCTTTAGGTACTGGAAAGCTGCTATAAGGTCTCCCCAGAGCCAGTTATTTGATGATGCCATAGTGAGAGTAATAAGGCAGCATTTCAGTACTGCTTTATTCTACACAGACTCTGGCAGCAAATCCAAAGGAGACAGAGAGGAGGAATCAACGCTGACATATTCATGATACAATATCCCCAAATACTTGGGGCAGGCCAGCAAGCAGGCTGCAGTTCCCACAAAGAACTTGTACACCTGCAGTCTCACACATGCTGTGATAAGCAAAGACAGATGCTTTTGCCTTGAAGTTGCTCCCTTCTTTCCTTGGAAAGCATTTGGCATGTGGTCTCAGTCTTCTGAGTAATAGGACAAGCACCAAGGTAAGTCAGAAAATGGAGCGACGGTGAAGATCTGCTCTGCTTAACAGATGACTTCTACTCTCAGGCCCCCAAAGGGACCAACCACATGGATTATGCACAAAAAGAACCTAGAAGGCTGTTAAGAAGGCACCAAGAAACCCGTATAGATAAGGAACAACATGCCAGAGACTTACCAAGAGCCTGGCTGAACTGGGGATCTGATTCAGTGTACTTTTGGCCACTTGATCAATCAACAGGGACAGACCAGCCCATCCAGGAAAGAGTCCAGAAAACCACTAAGCCCAGTCCAGATTCTGACTAGGTGACACAGCATGCTTATTGCTGGCTAGGCCTTGATTTTAGCCCAGAACATCAGATGAACCATTAACACAACCATCAGAGGAAGACCTTCATCAGGGAACTTGCTGCCATACTTCAGCCTGATGGCAGCAGCTACCTGTGAGCAGCTCAAAACACATTTGCATTTCACTTATTAAAATAAAATATTTCTACAGAGAGGCAAAGGTTTAGCCTAAAAACTGAGCATTGAGGGACTCAGACTGGAGCTTTGAAACCAACTGCTCAGGGTGCGTTGGGTACCCCCACCTCAGGCAGGCATTCCAGCGACGACATTGTGGTGGGCAGAGAAAATACATGGTCGCACACGTACATCCTGGCTAGCTCTGGTTACCAGCCCTTCTGCCTCCAACTGCCAGGCTCAGCAAGCTGGGCTGCGCCCACAGGCCCCCTCGACATGAATGTGCAGATGCCCAGGCACAAATCCAGGCTGGGCAAAGAATGGATCGAGAGCAGCCCTGAGGAGAAGGACTTGGGGGTGTTGGTGGATGAGAAGCTCAACACGACCCAGCAATGTGTGCTTACAGCCCAGAAAGCTGAGGGCAACCTGGGCTGCATCCCCAACAGCACGGCCAGCAGGATGAGGGAGGGGATTCTGCCCCTCTGCTCCACTCTCATGAGACCCCACCTGGAATACTGTGTCCAGCTCTGGAGTCCCCAGCACAAGAAGGACATGGACCTGCTGGAGCAGGGCCAGAGGAGGCCACCAAGATGATCCGAGGGCTGGAGCCCCTCTGTGTGAGGACAGGCTGAGAGAGTTGGGGTTGTTCAGCCTGGAGAATAGAAGGCTCTGGGGAGACCTTAGAGCCCCTTCCAGTCCCTAAAGGGGCTACAGGAAAGCTGGGGAGGGACTCTGGATCAGGAAGTGGAGCCATAGGATGAGGGGTGACAGCTTTAAACTGAAAGGGAGTAGATTTAGATTAGATATTAGGAAGAAATTCTTGACTGGGAGGATGGTGACACACTGGCTCAGGTTGCCCAGGGAAGCTGTGGCTGCCCCATCCCTGGAGGTGTTCAAGGCCAGGCTGGATGAGGCTTTGAGCAACCTGGTCTAGTGGGAGGTGTCCCTGCCCATGGCAGGGGGGTTGGGACTAGATGGTCTTTAAGGTCACTTCCAACTTTAATCCTATGATTCCATGTCAGCAGGCTGCAAGGCAAGGACTGGGGCAGGGAAAGACCATCCCACTGCGCAGCTCAAAAGGAGCACAGCTCTGCTACTGAGGGATGGAACATGAACAGGGAGACCTTGGGCCCCTGACACCTACACCCCCCCCTCCCACAAACCCACACCAGCTCCATGCACTTCTTACCACTACCTCTTCCCAAACTATTTATCAATAGGAAATTTCTCTCCTCAATGGAATATTACAGGACACTAATAAGGTTTGTGGACCCTACCCTTGTCTCTTCCCCTCTGGAAGAAATGGGAACCTTTGCGGTCAAATTTAAACACAGAGCGAGGTAGGACCAGGCAAGGAAGCAGGGTCCATGCTAGACAAGCTGCAGCTTCAGCATCAGCTTTCAAAGGGCCAGATTCCACCTGGTGTCTTTGAGGAAAAGTCTACGAAAGGAAAGAAGCCAGCCCTTTGGTGGGCAAGGACCCCAGGCATGCACAAGGGGAAGCGAGTAACTGCAGCCTTTCACCAGCTCTGTTAACAGGCCAGAAAGGTTTCCAAAACATCTGTATAGCTGTTTAATCAGCTTTGCATGATTAAGCACAATGCATGCAGACATCGTTCCCCACACCTCTGGATTTTCGGCTTGGACACAGACCCTGAAGTATTACCCACAGAAAATAAAATTTCACTTTTAATCCAATGCTGAAGCTTTTTCTATCACCCTCTACTTCTTTCTTCTTCCAACTGGACCGTGCTCCCGCATGCTTTGCTGCTTGGATCTCTGCCTGGCTTGATGCAAGGCTCCACGCCATGTTAAACATGCCCAAAGCCAGCCTTTATTTTCTGTTTGGCCTTAGAAAAGGCTGCTCAAACCACTTTATTTGAAGTCTTTGGATTGCAGCAGAGTCTGGTTTACAAGGACTTGTTTGCAGACAGCCTGCCGTATCCAGCAGTGTTGGCCTTGCCTACCTCGTACTGCCAGTAAGAAGGGGCTCAAGAAGGGACAACACATGGGACAGCAGGAGCAGACCCCTGCCAGCCAGCCAGCACGCTTTCTCCGTCAATTTACAACCTGGACGGTTTCAAGCAAAACAGAGGACCAAAAATATCCTAAATGCAGTGAGTCTTGGAGCTTTAAACACAGGAAACTCGCTTATTTTGAAGAACGAAGTCCAGACCGATGCTGGGTATGCAGGGGCCCACAAAGCCTGCTTGATTGAGACAGGACACGAAAATCCAGGCACCTCCCACATAACTCCAACTACCCTCTTCTGTCTGCAAGAAGCCCAAATCTGCTTGGAACACCTTTTATCTTTGGGGCAGAAAAAAACAGTATTCTAAGTCAACAACCCCTAAACTCAAGTGGAGAGAAAGCCAAGTGGCACATTGGCATAATTGCCAAACAGAGGGGATTTTTAGCTAGCTATACTCTAAAGTGCAGGAGAGGACTCATGCCAGATGCACTCCTCTTCATGTTTAGCTGGATCTTTGGCCTGAAGCGGTACACAGGAATTTAACAGAGTGAGCACGTGCAATGTAAAAATCTCTCATGGTTATGCAAAGGTAGATGCAGCATCTCTACTCTCTGCATTTAACCAAAGGGTATAAGCCAATGTACTCATTTGTTTGTAAAAACCCACTTTGCCTCTCAAGGCTAAACCCATCCTTTCAAGAAAAAAAAAAATTAAAATGCTAATTACAGAAGTAAGAATAGTTGTATTTTTTAATCTTTGGGAAATGTGCAAACATGCAGCCAAATACCAGAGCAGCCATGCAACTTGCCAAAGACATAGCTGTCCCTATACAGCCGTTCTCTTTAGACTGTGCAGTCGCTAAATCAATGGGTTGCAACATGATCAGCTGAAATGAATTGATCCCTGTTAATGCAGCATTTGTCTGGGCTAAGACCACATCTATCCCCCCCGTGGTGGGTGCTGAGAGAGCATTAACACACTGACAATGTGAGCGTAACTTAATGTTGCTTCATACGACCTATTTCCCAGACAGCTGCTGTGATCCTGACCACGGTTGCACCAATCCCAAAGCCAGGAACACCCTTTCCAGCCCTTCACTTCTGTGGCTTCTTCAACATAAACAAGCAGGCCGAGCAGAAGGCTGATAACTTGGGATTACACTGGCTCCAGCAACATTTATAGGAACCGACTGTCATTTGTTGAAGGATCTGGCACTACAGAAGGCAGGCAGAACCCCAGAGCAGGTTTCTACTCTGCTGCAATTACACCTAATTAACTAACCTTTAAAATACCCTCAAGGGGGCAGATCTCATTACAGGGAGAGGCAGTGGTCAATTGTGAGTAAGCAGTGCAGGAGCTGCATTATTTATTTCACAAGTGGCAGCACTCATCCAGGGCTGCTGCGCGCATGTTGTGCTCTGAGCCTTTTCAGAAGCTTCAGGAGGAGATCAGCAGGCAGGTTGTGTCTGGTCAAGTCGCTCTTTAAAGGTCCACCACAAGCAACACTTGGTGAAGATGCTTTCTGCAACATCCATCCCTAACCTCGCATCCACATCAGTTCACCTGTCCTTGCTCTCACTTCAGTCCCAGAGGATTCAAACACAGCAGGGCCCTCTCCTATCAGTCGAGTACCTGAAACCAAGAATCAAGACATCTTTCTGAGAAGGAGAAAAAGATTCAGCCTGGTTTCTCCTCCTCTCTTCCTGCTACAGAAGAAATAATCAAGCCTACTATGTAAGGCAAAAGGGGAATAAGCCTTCCGTGGTTCTCCATTAGCCTGCAAGTAAAGAACTGGAATGGGAGAGGGATTGCCCACAAACCAAAGGAGAAAAGCCCCAGCAGCTCAACCGTTTCCTTGAAACAAACTGAGCAAGTTCCCCAAGGGGAACAAGCTCCCCTCATTTCCTACCTGCCCCGGAAGATTATATCCTCACTGTTTAACACATCCACTTGCCTAACAAATCCTCCTTCCTCCTATTTATCCAAGACAAAAGCCGCTCGGCACGCCATTGACTTTTGATGCATGTCACCTACTTCGGGCAGTTTCTACACCAATCTTGCACTCAGCCGACTTTGGCCCTGAACCACGAGGCGTGATGCTGCTCACCAGCCTCTCCCAGGGTCAGCGGGCTCTTTCTGCAGGCGCAGGAAATACCAGGAGGAGAGATATGTGAATACATAATGAACAGGAGAGAATTCCATCCCCAGCAAACTATTACTTTCCTTGTATGGAAGGGGAAGGAAGAAGTCTCTGAGTCAACCCTGAACCAAGAAGGAACCCAAAGCTGATGCAGAGGAGCAAGTCTCCTGTGTTTCACTCCCCAAGCCACTGAGTGCCACATGCACCGGGAGCGTGCAAAGGAAACTACTTTCCTTCCAACGCTCAAAATTTAACAGGAAGAACAAAGAGAAGCCAGAATTTGTTTTAAGGAGCTGGCAGCCAGAAAAGCCTGAGGACCCAGACCATTCCTGCCCACTCTTGCAAGAAACCAGCACAAATCAATGCATCCAGCCAGACCCTCGGCACATAGCGTGGAGCTGAACTGCAGGATGTCTTTGCCAGCCCACGTCACTCACATTGAGCAGTTTTGGGGTTTTTACCTGCTGGTAGAAATCCTTCTGGTCTATACTACGTAACAGGCGTGAGTACAGGACTTTTTTGGACCAACCCTACCAGCTCCAAGGCTCATCTGCAGGCAGCCGTAATATCTCTATGCTCATCACAGCTTCAGGTGTCTCATTTTGTCGTATTAAACGTGTTCTCGAATGTCAAGTATGACTATTTTCAAACTGTCTGTCAACTGTTGTCACTGAAGCATAAAAACATATTTAAAGAAACAACTTTAAGGATGGTTTGGAAACATTAACAGGAACCTAGGTTACACTGCAATGGTTTTATCCAAATTTATTGCATTTGTCTCAAGTGTTTCACATTTCCTGTCGCTACCTAAGGGCTCAAAGGCTTCAGCAGCGACCTCTACTATAGACGCTCTACTATAAACACGTTCATTTGTTTAATGAAACTTGAAAAGTTTTCTTCCTCCAAAACATCAAAGGCTTTGTTTCTAGCTTTTGTTCCTCTAATGACACAGGAAACCTGTTCTCACCCTTCCAAACACACAGCTCAGAGGCAGAAGACTGGATCAAAAGGAAAAAAAGAAAAGGTTTTGTGCTAGGTTACTTCTTACATAAAACACATGCATTAATGTAGGCTGGAGCCACCCTTGGGGGAAGAGCCAAGCGCCACAACCGAAGTCACACTGGGCTCAAGGCGGGACGGCTGCATCCTGCCGGAGCGCAGAACTAGGGCAGAAAGCCTAGGCAGGATTTCAGAGCTCATCTGAAGAGACAAAAAGCAACCAAATAGAACGTGCCAGGAGGTCACATATTAAAGACAAGGCATTTTAAGATGCTGAATATTTTGCCGTGCCTGGTCTAGTTTCATGTACAGTGGCCTGCAACAAACCCAGGTATTTCTGTGACGGGGGCTGTTTGGTTACAGAACAGACCGGGCTTATAAATCCAGGACTGCAGCTTTTGCTTCCATTTCCTCCCAACCAGGTTAGAAAGCAGCACAAAAACCACATGGCATGCCCCAGAATAAATGGGCTCAGTAGCTCAAGACTTGCTTTCACTAACTCACCCTCTCCAAAATACAATATACATGCTATAATCTCTAAAACAGGATCATAACACCCAGAAACGGGAGAAACCTGTAACTGTCAATGCATAAACATGGAAACCATGAAAGCAGGGGGCAGCAAGTTGCATCTCTCAACTTGCAAATCCTGGGAACTTGGTGAGCACAAGAAGCTTCTCGGGCTGCAGAGGTGAAGCCCAAGTAAGTGCAAGACATGAGCCTGTCCCTGACGAGACAGTTCAATGTGAGATATCTGAGCGTGAGAGAACTACCTCGCCTTCCCTAGCCAGACCAAGCCTGCCACACTGCCAAAACTAAGTTTATCGTAATACAAACAAGCGTGATTCAGAGACCAGCAAAGCATAAAAACTCATTTCTTTTTTAGAACGGCTTCAAATTATTTCCGTCCTTTTGGCAACCCTTCGGCACAACCTTCAGAAAGGGCTGTTTGTGCAAAGGCAAGTACACAAAGCAGACGTGCTGGTGGCAGGGGGAAGCCCAGAATGGTTTATAAGCTCAGAGGCAGATCCTCAGAAGAAGGGAGAAAAGGCTGAGATACATAGCTTGGGAAGCCCAGGATATCTGCGTGGGATTGTAAGCACTGGGCTTACAAGCCTCACCACAACAACAACAAAATGCCCAGGACAATGTTAATGCTTCTCCAGCAGCCACCACGTGCCCGGCTATCTCACCATGCCCAGCACCCATCAGCTCCTCCCAGGAGAGGAACAAGAGCACTGGATTTTGCTCCCCACGCTCCACCAGGGCTTTGCAGGTCTCTGCCGGGCTGGCAGCCAAGTCACCCATCCTTCAGAGGGGACATGCCTCTGTGCTCAGGGCTTTCATTCCTACCTCTCCCACCAGCATCCCTCCTTCATCCGCTACACCTCTGCCACACCACCCATGGTGCCAGCCTGCCCCCACAATGCCACAAAGGGATGGATGCTCAAAGTCATAGAATGGTTTAGGTTGGAAGGGACCTTAAAGATCATCCAGTTCCAACCCCCTGCCATGGGCAGGGACACCTCCCACTAGACCAGGTTGCTCAAAGCCCTGTCCAGCCTGGCCCTGAACACCTCCAGGGATGGGCCAGCCACAGCTTCTCTGGGCAACCTGGGCCAGTGTCTCACCACCCTCACAGTCAAGAATTTCTTCCTAGTATCTAATCTAAATCTACCCCCTTTCAGTTTAAAGCTGTCACCCCTCATCCTATCACTACATGCCCTTGTAAAAAGTCCCTCTCCAGCTTTCTTGTAGGCCCCTTTCAGATACTGGAAGGGGCTCTAAAGTCTCCCCGGAGCCTTCTCTTCTCCAGGCTGAACAACCCCAACTCCCTCAGCCTGCCCTCACAGCAGAGATGCTCTAACCCTCTGATCACCTTTGTGGCCTGCTCTGGACCCACTCCAACAGGTCGATGTCCTTCTTACGTTGGGGGCTCCAGAGCTGGACACAGTATTCCAGGTGGGGTCTCATGACAGCAGAGTAGAGAGGCAGAATCCCTCGACGTGCTGGCCACGCTGCTTTTGAGGCAGCCCAGGATAAGGTCCATGGGCAAGTTTCCCATTGCACACCAAGGTCTCCAGCATCTCCCTTGGACCTTTCAGGGCAAGTAGCCTCCCACAAGCCTAGCTTCTGCTCTCTGGATCCTTCTGCTGTGCTCCTGACAGCACAGTGGTCCCAGAGCTCCAAGCAGTCAGGAGGGGATTAGCTAGTTGCTGCATCCATTTAGCAGGCATAGGGAAAAACATTCCACTAGGATATCCAAATTTTTTTTCCCTAGCTGTAATCTCCTTACACACATACAGCAAGTGGAGAAAAGAACTGCCATTCACCTGGTAAAAAATACAGAATGTGGTGATGCAAAAGGGAGACAACAGATGCTTTTTAATCCCTCTGCAGCCAAAGGTGGCAGTGAAAGCCACACGATCCTGATCAGCTTTTAAAGCCAAAGTGGAACTGAATGTTATTTTCCCAGTAGAAGAGTTTCACTTTAAACACAGCTATACCTTTCCCAAGCAGGAGAAGGGCCCCTCAAGCAACCCCCCCATTTCACGTCACATTTGCTTGGGACCACAGAACCACAGAGCAGCTGCGTGGATCCTGGTCCAGCACCGTGCCCTGCACCCCACCGCAGCAAACGCTCAACACTTGTTTCCTGCCCTTGACAGCTTCTCTTCTCTAAAAACTGTTGGTTTGGGCTCCTTTTACCTCCTGTGCATTTTGCTGGAGCCAACTTTCCTATTGGACTCTGGCAAATGGATTTTCCACAGGGCTGTTGGCAGTTGGCTCCGCTGAGTCTTGCCAGATTATGTGGCTCCCGGTCCTCACCCTTTGGTTTTACCCCTTCTCAGGGGAGAGGAACAAGCAAGATCAGCCTGGCAGTCTGCAAACTGAAAATCCCTTCCAGAAGCAGCCGTGACTCAAACTCAATGTAACGCTACTAATATTTCACCGAGGGATATTGTAGCAGAGGGAACAGTAGTTCTTTTTTCTGAAGATCTAAAATGCATTATTAAAAAAATCAGAAGGCAACCAGGCTGCTCACCACATGACCTAACAGAGGGACATCCAGTCTGCAAACAAAGCCCAGCCACCAGCTGCAACCAACCCTTGTAACACGGACAGCAGCACTGCTCTTCCAGTACAGCACCACGGGACATCCCCAGAGCTGTCACTGTCCCATGCCAGGACCCTGGTGGCCTCTGCAGTGCTGGGGACACACTGGAGCCAGGACCCACGCAGGCAACACCAGAACCGGTGTCATTTAAGCAAGCACTCAAATTCACATCAAATACTACTGCCACCCAATTGCTTGCTTCAGCTTAGTCAGTCGCCTCAAATAAGATAACACTCAGCGAGCAAATTCCACAGTTTGGTATCACCGGTATTTCTTCCTATTACAAGTTGTTTTTTTTGCTTTTACAATATAAGGAACTGGATGGGGAGAAGCAGCACGCCGAGCACCAAGCTGCCTCCAAGCATCTCTCTGCTTTAAGAGCCATTTTCTCCCTAGAGAAGGGGGAAAGACCCTGAGCAAAACCAGGGCTAAAGCAGGCATCGACCCCAGGATGCTCACAGCTGTAAGGACGCCGCACGCCAGCAGCGGTGGAGCCCCATCCCAGACCTGCAGCTCGCTGGGGCTCTTGCTTCCCTGCCTCCATTGAGAAAAAAACCAGTCCGGCCCCAAAACCGCAGGAACGGCATGCTGCAGAAGTACCTACCACCACTTACATTGATTTGGGTTCTGCTTAAACTCACTTTCAGCCTGCTTTTCCCTTGCAAAGCAAACGCCACCCATTCGAGTTTGGCAGTAGCAACAGCTGTCCCCGAGGCTGCCCTTGGTCATGTTCCCTCCTCTTCCCTCCTCCCCCACAGCCCATAAAGCTATTAATAACAAGCTATTAATAACTTACTCTCTGCCCCATACCAACTCCAGCAGAGACTCTACAGATGAAGGGAAACCTCATCACAAACTGAATTTTGGGAAGAAGAGACAATTTCTGTCCAACTCAGAGCCATGCTGAAAGTCCATTTCCACTGCCCCATTACATCTTCAGAGCTGCTCCTTGGGCTTGGATGTTTTGGGTTCCCAAAACAAGATTCATGCCAGGCACTGCTAATATTAACTGTGACACCCACACACACGTACAGAGGATGAGATCCCTTCAGGCCTGTAGGTATTGCAGTATCTTCCTGCTACCAAACAGGAATACACAGAGACATTGAGAAACAGTGATTTTTATGCTTTATGAAATTCATGGCTCTCTCCCACTATGTTTGGTTAAAGTCCTGTCTCCATGGGGAAGTCTCAGACCTGGACCTACAAGCTCAACAGCACCAGTGGAGAGCATCAGCCTTCAGCAGCATCCCACGCATGCTTCGCCATCATCACACAACCCAGCCGTGCCTGGACCACCCTGCTGCCTCCACCTGTGTCACTGGTGAGTGATGCACAGGCCATTACAGCCCTGCTGCCACCAGCAACGCTTCAGCACAGCTCAGCACGGACCTCCTCTAGGCAGAAGCATCCTCTTAAAGATCAATTTGAAAGGGGAATGAAAGATGCAATGCTTTTAAAGTGGAAAATGAAAGCTTGGGTGGGGGTGGGGTGTCTGCCAGACAACTAGAGAAGCCTGACTGTCTCGCAGGCTTGGTTTGGCTAGTTAAGCCAACAGCTGTACTGCAGATGTTGCGAAAAAGCACTGTCAGGAGAGCAGCTCCAGGCAGCTTAATGCAGCACCAAGAATACGCATTACAGTCTGGAGAGGAGGTGGAAATGCTTTTGGCATGTGGGAGCGCAAGAGTCATTGAAAGTACAAAATGCACAATTCCCCAAGGACAAATTCACTATTTGTATCAGCAGGCACATTTCACACTGTGAACACAGAAGCAAGATCTCAAATCACTACCTAATCCTATTCATCCCCGTGAACACGTCTTCCTGCCAAGCGATGGGCTCGGACCCGATGAGTCAGATGGCATTTTAAGCTTCAAGTTGTGGGAGCTCCCTTTCTGCCATGTCCCTAACCAGCACTGCACTCTCCTGACCACAGCATGCCAGATAAAATGTACCACCAGTGAAGCACCACTGCTTCTAAGGAGAAGCTCACCAGAACCAGTCTGGCAGTGTTGTACCCCTATTTTCCACAGGTGTTTGAATTTAAGCAAACAAGGAGAGGGAAGGGCTGGCGTTGCTCACTCCAGGCTCACGTGGAAGAAACCAGTCCTGTGCCCTACACCAGAAACCCAAGCAGGATTTTGGAAGGATGGAGCCAGGCAGGAGAAATAGGGAAACGGAAGCCGTGGTCCATCCCCATCCTATTGCCTGCACTCACAGGGACCATCCCAGCAGCTTTCTAGTGCTGGGAACCTGACGGTGCCAGGGGAGAAGGGAAGCCGAGGGTGGCTCAGCAGAAGCAGATCACCCTGCCCAAGCAGAGCCGTCAGCTGCGGCTAATGGGAACTCATTTGTTTTGCAAAATCGAAAGCCGGGAGGGGAAAAAAAAAAAGTCTCCGAGTTCAAAGAGGATCTTGTCTGACAACAAGCGGCAAACGAAAGTCAAAACAAGAATAAAATTGAGAGAAATTATGTAGGCAATTGTTGTAATGACTATCAATTACTGGCTGTATTGAGCTACATAATGATATAAGCAACTCCGAAATGCTTTGAGACCATTCAGTTATAAGCAATACCAGGTCGAAATGACTCTCAAAGAGCTAAATCACCGCGTTGTGGTGGACTATCATATTCCAGTCAGTTAATTATGATGACCCCAATCCAATTTTTATTAGTCATAGCCTGAGAAAATATCTTGCTCCTGAGGAGGGAGAAAGCCTCCCATGCATCCACCTCTATCTTACAGAGAGCAACCCCACACAGCGTGGCAAACGTTAAGCAAAACTTTGGAAGAATTTTTATTGCATAAAAAACCCCAACCCCAGGAAAAAGCCCTTGCAAGCATTTTTAACAAATAATTAAAAAAAACCCAACACTGAAAACCTTCAGATGGGGTCCTTTTCCCCAGCTAGGGCTCCTGACCCAGCCTTTGGCAGCACTCACCCAGTACAAACTGGCCTCACGGCTGGGGATTACTGGGTGCCGTATCCATACCCCACTTCCCTGGAAATCCCGCATTTGCCTCCTGGACCACAGCATTTGCCAACTCTACAAAGGTGGCACTGATGTTTTTTCTTTCATCTGGGAAGCGGAGGGGAGAATGCTTCTTTATTTGCAGAAATTAGCTCAAATTCCAGAGGAACACATCAAACTTTTATTAAAATCTGCAATTAAAATAAATCAACACCCCGCTCAGCAATAGCTACATTCTCAATCTGAAGGAAAAAAGGAAGAATAAAAAGGTTTCTCAAATAAACTAGTAGCTGGGATAAAATTACCATCACCACCCTCCTCCCAGCCCGTGCAGACAAACCACGCCTTTGAGTATTCACGGTCCTGCCAGACTCAATCCAGCCCGGATAAGCCATCAATCTGATTATGGCTGCAAATTTAAGTATGAAGCATATCACCAAAAAAGATCTGTTTGTGGTATGATATGCTCCCAACCCTCCCCAGCCGCTCCGAGAAGGGATGCCTTCAAGAAGCTTAAAGCCAAAGCTTAGCAGGAGAAGCAAAAACCTGGGAGCACAGAAATAATCTATTTATTGGAGTCTTTGGGACATTTACAAATGAATAAACTTCTTTGCAAATTCCATTTTCAGCTAACTGGCAACCACCTTGCCCAAAATACATCACACGAAATACGTTGGCTTAGAAGGTTCTTCCTCTCAGAGCAAGAAAGAAAAAACTCTCATCTTCGAGCTCCTGCAGAGTACAAATGTGTTATTAACGATGATAGAGCATCCTTTGAAGAGGCAGGCCATCTGCCATCTGCTCCCAGCCAACCCAGCCCGGTATTTGAGGTGAGGAAGGGCTCACAACTGAACCAGCAAAACGAACAGGAGCTTTGTCACGAATTTCTATGGTGAAAAACCGGGCCTTTGGTCAAAGCAAGCAAAATAGTTCAGATTTGCTCCTCTTCCAAAACACACACACGTAAGCGTGTCCACAGGCAGGCTCAAAATCTGCAGCGTCACCCCCACTGCAACTCCAACTCCACTCTCAACACCAGACACCCAAGTTAAACAGCAATTAAAAGCTCAGAAAGGTGGTGCAGCAGCAACACAGCTGGAGGCAATTTAAGATTCACTCATATTTACGCGGCCTGCAAATCCACACAAGATACTTTTAGGAATCTCTTTATAAGCAAAGCCAGTATTTCCTCTGTTCAAAGGGTGTAAGAACCCTGAAAAAGTTAAAAAACCCTAAAACTGAGGTTTTGTTATGACAGAGATCCAAACTATTAGATTTCACAGGGAACTGGGAGAAGACTAAGGGGAATAGGGAGAGCATCCAAGATCAGATGCAATGTCAGCAACTCCAAGAGAGGACTATGCTGGAGGTAAGGAGCACTTGATCCAGGGTCTGTGCACAATTCCCAAGGGATCCATCAGAGGTTAGCAGGAAAAGCAAGCCTGGATTTACTGGGGCAGGGGGGGAGAGCCACTAAAAAGCTGTAGTTTGACACTATCCAGACTTCATTCCAGAAATTAATTGCCAAATCTTGCAGCTTGTTCTGTTTAAAAATAAAAATGAACCCCACGATTTTCTGCAGTCCCCATCTGGAGTGACACCTGCTACCCCCAAACGTGATTTCTTCTGCAGCACCCAGCTCAGGCTGGGCACCTCATTACAAGAAGCTGAAAAGATCAGAAAAGGGAGGTCAGAAAAGCGCAACACACCCGGTAAAAAGCTTCAGAAACCATCACGCATGGAAAAGCGTAAAGCTGAATACAGACAGCTCAGTTGAGGATGGGCTGATGTGGGGGCAGAGGAAGGCTGGCAGTCAAGGACAGAGATTTGAAAGATGTAAATGTTAAAGATAGCAAAACAAAGCACATTGAAGTGAAGCTTGAACAGATTATGAAGAGAAGAAAAATGGTTGAAGGTCTGTCAGACCTACGGCAGAGACACCATAGAGCTTGGAGGATTTGAAATAGGTTAGACAAACTCTGGGACTTCACTTCATTGAGCAGAGGCAGCGGGATCGTGTGGTGCAAGGGGCTTTTCCACCTCCAATTGTCTTCTAGATCAAAACAAAAAAAAGGAAAAAAGAAACCAACCCAAGATGCCAGCTGGATAGCTTCTCCTCGTGCCTTAAAAACACTCCACTGCAATGCAACCCTGAATTTCTAGTGAGTAATGAGCCTAGTGAGAAAAGGCTCAGCCTCTGTCGCTGCAATCGGACAGACACAGTGCAACTGTACAACAAGCAACACAAATTACATGTTCGCTGCTTTAAAAATATTGTACAGTGGCCTCAGATTCTGTATAACCCACAGAACTGCAAGATACAACATCCCTCACTTTACAAGGTGACATAAAAGTTATATCAAGTGTGCCTCTACCTCCCAACTCGCTGTCTAAACCAACCTTACTGCAGTCTTTGGTACCAGCCAGTGGGAGCCCCCTTCGCTGCTACTGCATGTGCCGCAGCTCCAAGGGAGCATCAGATCCCCGGTGAAATGTAGCGATAAAGGGGAGGGAAAGGAGATGATAAAAATGTAACACCGTTAAAACTGCCTCACATGCTACTAGTGAGCAGTCCAGAGGCTTCTGCATGAAGTCAAGACATCCTCAAGACCTTTTCCACCCCCCGCCCCAATCTTGTTTACAAGCCCACAGAGCATATAACGGGTCCCAGCAAGCTTTTCAAGTGGCACAATAGTCCATGTTTGGCAAACAGCCACCCATTACAGATTGCTGGAGCACTGTCACACGGTTGTATCTTCTCTGCTCAAGGCTACCCCTATCTAGGGGTGTCATCCCCAGCTGCTGGGACCTCAGCATCATCCTTTCCTGTGAAGGTAACAGCCTCAATCCCTAGCCGCTTTTATCATTTCAGAAGAACAAACTGTCTTTAGATTTCAATGCCTTGATCTCTTCTAGTCCATACCAGCACTTCACTGCCAATACCACAACCATGAAGCTCTTTAGGACAGCCTTTCAACAACCCAAGCTACTTAAGCGAAAAAACAAACCAACTCCCTACCCCCGCAGTTTTCCTACCCATGGTTTTCATCATACAGAGGAAAAAAAAAAAATCATAATAGAAATTCACAACCATGCCATTTTTATGGAATAAATGCCAGTTAGTCTCTTTCCTTTGACATTTAGCTAGTAATCGTTTCAGACAAATAATCTGACAGTGCTGAGCTCAGTAGCCCATAAACGCCACTGGCGTTTGCTAAAGACAACACTTGCTGCTCTCCAGCTCCCCAGTACATGCACACACACGCTTTCCTTTAACCCTTCAACCCTCTCCGAACCCTTAGATGCATCAGCTGGCTGCAATGACTTGCTGTGCTTAAATTCAGCCATTTGTTCCACCACCACCCCATGCATACCTTCCACACCTTCTTCGTGGGCAGAGCCTGGAGGAAGGACGGGGAGAAGAGGAGGAAGCAGGAACCTCCTCCTCTTGCTAGGAGAGAGGGACAGTAAGAGGACTGGAATTTGCTCCTCCTTAACTCCCTGCCGATTACCACCCGATACCTTCATGAGCCATGCACCTCTCCTGCAAGCTTCCTAGTTCCAGTTGTACAACCACCTTTGTTTACATCTTGAAGTTTCCTTTTAATAATCTTAACAGCATTTTACCCACCTGGTGATGTTTCTATCCTTTAACTTTCACTTCAGCTGGATTTCCATTTTTCAGAAGATCCCTTTTTTGACCCAAGTTACATCTGCTTAAAACAAAATAGGTCAAGAAACTTCCCCAGAACTACTCCCTTTATTACTCTGCACACCTGCTGGGAGCTTCCAGACCCCATCACCAGCCCCTCCTCCTTCACACTCAGTGTGCCTTCTTGCTTTTCTAAGCTGCAGGCTCACAGTAAGTCCCCTTGCATGCAGAGGCATCACAAACATTACTTCTTCTCTTCTGGCATGCCTCTGCAAAAGGTACCAGGCTGCGTTCCCTGGGGTGCCCATTACCTGTTGGCTCAGCCATTGTCACATCAACCTCACCAGGGTGTTCAGTGCTTGCTGTACCAAGAGACAGTTGCTCTGCACGCCAAGAGCTAACTATACAAGTCTCTTGCTGAAGCTAAGCCTATCTAAAAAGCATAATGTATTTCAGCATGGACAGCATTACTGGTAGCTGTGCTCAGTGGGAAGAAACAAGAAACTTTAAAGGAACAGCCAGGCAAGAAGCCTGCAGACAACCACTTTAAGCTGGGTCCACGTGAACCGACAACTTTTAGTGGCACAAAACCTCCCTGCTTCATTTAGCAGAGGCCTCAACAGTTCGCAACTACTCCTCAGGCCAAGATCTCGAAGCACTTTACAGGCTTATTGTTGCACCTTTGAAGCACTGGCACAATTCCCACATCAGAATCGAGGCACAAGGCAATTGCGCGGGGCTGGAGAGGCAGGTCTGAGCTGAGCCGCACAAGCTGCCGGCACTAAACAAATGCCGGACCCACCTGCCACGCACACACGGTCTGCCTGCCTTTATTCCCCACATACTTGGGCTGCTCCGTACCAAGTGCGCAGTGAGAGGCACGCTATGGCGAAGGGTCCCCCGGTGAGCCCCCACCATGCCCCGAGACGATGGCCATCATGCACAGGGTCCATGAGCTTCTGCAGAGCAACTCGCATGCCGGTATGAATGGACTGTCTGCTTCTGCTTTTTCTGCTGACAATGCGGGACACACACACAGCAGCACAGAGCACCCAGACCACAGCAGGAAAATGCAAGTTGGAGGATTTATGCTGAATAAAGCTTTTGTCACCTGGTGGATGCAGGAGTGTGCTGTTGAGACAATCTCGTAACTGCCCCCCCCTCCTGTGCCATGACGCTACCTGGTTAATCACGCAACGAAGCAGTAAGCGACGCTGTCTGCACACACAGTGCCCGTTACCAGCAATGATCTGACAAAGGAGTTACATATTTCCACTGTATAGAGGTGTTTTCTACAAAAAATGCCTCTACTTTATCTTTAAGAGGTGTTTTTACCACAAGGACAGAGATAAAATACCCTCCTCCACCAAAACACTCCTTCACACATGATGATTTGCTTTGTCATGCCACTTTAATGCATGCACAGCAGCGACAGCTCAAGAATTAAAGCAGATCTCCTGGGTGAGTACACAGAAACTTTGTAACAACACCTGCATGGCTTAAAAAATAAACCTATTTTCTCATAGCAATACCAGCACAGCCCAACACACAAAACATTAACAAATTCATTTCCATCCCCTGGCATGCTGCTTGAACTCTCTCCATTTTGGGTCGTACCAGGCAGCTTCAAATTACATCGCATGTGATCTGCTGCAAGGAAACACAAACTCACCATGGTACAAAGCAGCAGAAAGGGGGAAAAAAAGCGCATCCAGGCTTGTCAAGCCCGTGACAAGCGAGCTCCTCTGTACTCAGTGCAGTGCCAGCAAGCCCACGCAGGGACCCTCGGCAGCAAGCTGAGGGGGGCACAGAGCAGCCTGGGATCTGGCTGCTGGGAGCTGCTCAGATGAATCTAAACATGTTACTGATGGAGAACAAAGAGAGGGGATGCAAGCCCCCAGCGGCACTCCCGAGATGCTCCGTTCCCACTGGATTGGGACCTGGAAAACGCAAGCTCCAGCTTCGCCTGGCTTCATCCATACCTCCTGCATCCATTCCAGCCCACGAGTGCCCTTCACCCAGGTCGACCCAGATGTCGGCGACACAGACGCTGCCTCTGCTTGTGTTAAAAGCTCTTCCCATTGGCACAAGCCGCCTTGGCACCATCACCCCTTCAGCAGGCTGGGGACCACCGAAGGCCTGGCACAGAGGCTCCCTGCTGGGTTACGCCAACCGCAGCAGAGAGCCACCGACTCGGCTGACGCCCAGCACCCATGGCTCCTTCCCTGGGGAAAATGAGCCCGCAGACATGAGGGCCAGAGGTGCGAGGGGAGGCCCCGGCCTGACAGGGCCCCACAGGCCTCACCGGGCCCCGGGGTGGGCCCAGGCCCCCGGGCAGCCGCCAGCCTCACCTGCTCGGCACCGTAGGCTGTGGCAAACTGGACGAACTCCTCCACCCGCACGAAGCCGTCGCCGTCCCGGTCCAGGGCGTCGAAGACAGGGCGGAGGCGTGGCTCCTCCTCCTCCTCACACCGGGCCAGGGGCTCGGTGGGGCCCTCCGGGGCCGGGCAGCCCCCCTGCTCTAGCGGGGACCACGGCGGCGGCCCCAGGGCGGGCTGGGCGGCCGCAGGTGCCCAGAGGTCCGGCTCCAGCTCCAGCGCCAGCCCCGGTTCCAGCTCCAGCCCCGGCCCCGGCCCGGCCCGCCGCGGCCCCCGGGGGAGTGGGGGCTCGAGCACGGCCGCCGGCGGATACGGCTCCATGTTCACCGGCGGCGCTCAGCGCCCGCCGCCGCCGCCCACCCCGCCGCTGCCCAGCAGCCATGCCCCGCCGCCATCACCCCTTCACATCGCGGCCGCCCGGCGGGGCGGTGCCGCTACCGGGTGCGGCGATGCCGGTCCGGTCTCAGCGATAGCTCCGCCCACGCTCCGGACACACGGCTTTGTGAGAGGAGGCGGTGGTGGCGGCGGCCCCGCCCGCCGCGCCACCGCCCCGCCCCGCCGGTCTTGGAGCGGCGGCTCCGAGCTCCGAGAGGACGCGGTGCTCTCCGCGGCCGGAGCAGAGGCGGGGAGGCGGCGGCGCCGAGAAACAAACCCGCCCGCCCGCGCCGCCGCTCCGGGGCAGCCCGCGGCGAACCGCCAGATCCAACCCGGCACCCGCCGCAGTGGCCGCGGCGCTGACGTCACTCGTCTGCCAGCGCGGCCCCACCCCGACGCGGCGCCAGGCCGCGCGGAGGCCCCGCCCCGGCTCGTGCGCGGCGCGGGCTGGTGGGAAACGGGCACGCGGCGCGCGAGCATGTGCCGCCCGCGCCCCGCTCCGGGGGTGGGGGGGTGTCACCGTGCACCGGGGGCCGTGCATTCCCCCGGGGGGGTCGCCGTGCACCGGGGACCGTGCATCCCCCGGGGGGGGGTGGTCACCGTGCACCAGGCCCCGTGTGCCGCCCCCAGCCCCACATGGCCCCAGTGTTAGCTGCCCCTCAGACCCCTGCTTCCCCTTGGCCAGCACGGCCGCCAGTAACGGGCACAAACCCACAGATTTTAGCAACATGGCTGTTGACGTTTCCAGCCGGTTATGGGCATTCAGCACCACCAAACACCGGTTGTGCCCGGCCTCGGCTGCTGCCACATGACCAGCAGCCACCGGTGTCTGCCGCGTGGACACGGCCATGGCACAGCGCAGGGAAAGAGCCGGCAGAGGGTTTCGGTTGCTGACCACCAGCGAGGGTCCGCAGTGCACGCCCCCCTCTTCGCTCTGCCCAGGGCTGCTTCCACAAACCACGGGCTGATCGTTAACCTTTTAACAAATTAATTAACAAGTGGAGGAGCTTGCAGCCTGCAGACTCAGCACATGGGCGATTTCTGCACGCACGTGCCAGCGGGGCCCTGTCGGCATTTGCACCTTCATCTCCCGGCACAGAGGTGTCAGCAGGTTGCCGGCACTCACACAGTGCCCAGCCTGTCTGTGCCCAGCAGCCACGGTGCTCTCCTCCGCTCAGCTCTGTGCTGCCTGGACCATCGAGCCATCAGCCCCCTGGGACACACTGGGGCGACCCTGCTAATGCACCTGTGAGCTGGCCGAGCAGACAGAATTACAACCCCTAGGTTTAATTAGCAGCAGCCCTGATGAACAAGAGCATCCCTGGCCATGGCGACCCTGCCCAGGGTCCCTCATCACGAGGCTGCCCAGGCGATGGATGTGCGTGACGTCTCACGAAAAGCCTGGTCGGGGCACAGTTCCCAAAGCTGGGGAGTTCCGGCATATTCAGCCACAAAAAGCCAGAGTTCAGCAGCATCCCTGGATGGGAGGGAGGAAACACCTGTCCCCCACCTGTCCCCGTCTGATCAGGCTGGTGCTGGGAAAGATCAAAACCTCCACTCCGAATCCTTTCTCTCATCGTAGCCATCCCCAAAGCTCACCGCGGCAGGACTGGGCTCGTTTGTTAGTCCCACAGGAGGAAAGCTCATGGCTGCACTGGCTGCCCTCCACAGGCGACATCTGCCTAAACCGTCCCCTGCAAAATCCCCTCGGCATTATAATTCCCCCAGTTTCCAGGCAGCTCAAGCAACTGGGTTTCCTGCCTGCACTTGCTGTCACCCGGGCTGGGCAGGGGGAGAACGTGCCGGCAGGGCTGGGGGGACAAGCCTGATGCTGTGAGCTGTGGCTCTGCACCCCTCAATGGGATTCTGCAGCTCCAGGACGAGGTCAAGGCTGGGCTCAGAGCTTCTTCCTTTCCCTGGGGCCGGAGGCACATGGCCAGGCTGCTGCCCTCGGTGGCCACGGGGCCAGGACAGCCCCCAGCCCTCAGGCAGGAGCTCTCCCTGCTTCTCTCACCCCACAGCTCAGGCTACGGCCACCATGGAGGTTTCCACACATGGGCAGACAGCACTCCCTGGCTCCATCCTCACCGTATGGGGTGGCCCCCACACCAGCTGGGCCAGAAGCCCGCCTCAGCACTGAGCCCAGAGCAGCATGGCACAGCCTGGACTTGGCAGCAGCTCCCGGACTGCCCCTCGTGCAGCACCTTCCCTTTGTGCAGCTCTTCCTACTGCAGGGAGGGTGGGAACCTCACCTTGCTCCCCTCCACCTCTGCTCCATGTCACCCCAGCCCGAGGTCAGCATGTCACAGCAGATTCCCCACTGGAGCCCATGAAGTGTCTCCGTGTCCCCCATGCACTCACCAAGGGACTGCTGGGGGCAGCCTCGAGGAGGGGCCACATCTGTTATTACACACAGGGACAGACACACTTGGTTGTGGTTAAACAAGACGCAGTCAAATACATGGACCCTCCCAGAATGAGGAGCGCACGTCAGAGAGCAGAAGACTGGGCATCTAGGACCAACACCACCAGACAAGTACGTTCTCCAGGAGAAAATACCTGTGCTGTTACCTAGGAAGAGGGATATTGTGGCTGGAGGCAAATCCCAGGAGAGACCCGGGCAAAGGACAATGCCCAGATCCCAATCCCAGCGCCACACCCCCATCCCCTCTGAAGGGGTCAGTGTGTCTCTCACCGAGTCCCTCAGCACCTCCCCATCACCGCTGCCAAGGGACCAAACATCTGCTGGAACCACATCCCCAGAGCCAGCTGGGGCTGAGGAGGTGGCAGGTCCCCAAGCACTGTGGGTACAGGGTCCAACTGCCACCAAGAACTGGGGTCACACAAGGCTCTGCTAGTAGGAACAGTGGTTTTCCACCCTCAGAAGAGGACAAGGAGCACAAGCAAGCCTTCCCGAGCTCCCAGCAGTCAGAGGCTGCAGGATCCACCCCCTGCGCAGGCGGACAGACGAGAAGCATTGCAGCTCAGGGTGGGTGTTCTTTATTTGTGGCCTGGAGGAAGGAGCAAAACCTGGCAAGTCCACAGTCAAGTAGGAAATGCAATCAAGTAGGAAAACAAGCTTCATGGAATTCAGGATAAGCTTAAAAATTGCCGTCAGCAGCAGGAGGCGGCTGCACACAAGCGGTATGTGTCCCCTGAGGCACTGGCACCAAGGACACATTTGGCTCCAGCAGCCCAGCGCAGCCTCAGCAGCTCAACGCCCTGCTCGGAAAAGGACTGAATTCCAGCTAGCCCTTGATTTACTGTCAGCTGTAGTGTCTGTACGGAGAAAGGAGACAGTATGAGACTGGCGTGACAGAAAGATGGGGCGCTGACAGACAACCAGACATCTCAGGCTCCCAACAGATACAGTGCTACGGCCCACAGCAGTACAGAGCCAGCTCTGGTGGCCTTCGACCTTGCACCGCCTCTGCTCCTGGGACAGGGACATCCCAGCTGAATCTGTTCAGGGGACTGCTGCTCCACCCAGGAGCCCCCTGGAGCAGGGGGAGCTGTTTCCTCCTGCCAGGGGCCAGCTTGGTCCTTGTTTCCCCCAGCCGCCCCGAGAGCTGCCCCCAGCATGAAGGCTGATCTCAACCCAGGCTGAACTACTCTCCCCCCTCCCAAAAAGGAGCTGCTGCTGGGGGTCTTGGGCAGCTCTCAGGCTGAGATGGGGGAGAGGGGAGGAAGAGGATGGATATCCATGGGTGGCACTGCCTGGGACTCAGGAAAGGCCAGGAGAGGAGACACAGATGGGCAGTGAACATCACAGCCTGCACACCCCACGCTGTCCCTGCACCCTCAGCCATGTCAGCTCAGAAGAAAGTAATGGCACAGAATGGGGGTGCTCCCCACCCAGCACCCCCAGTGCTCCCTCCCCCAGGCAGAGGCAGGCTCTGCAGCGTCACCACCACCACCAGTCACTGATCAGAGGTGGCAGCTATCAGCTCCGACTCTGGGAGATGTCACTCCGAGATGTCACAGATCAGCAGCATTCGGTCATGTTTCTGTCCATTGGTCAATCCCAGGCTGTCCATCATTGATTTTTGTTTGCTCCTGCAGCCCAGAAATCTGCAAGACAGCAGGGAGGTGGGTACACAGTCCTGCTCATGGAGGCTGCCAGGCAGGACCCAAGCAAGGGAAGAGGGGAAGAAAGGAGACCCCTCTCCCAGAAAGCACCAGGCCCCATAACCAGAAGCCAGCTCCCTTCCCACCTCTGCAGTTGTATGCAGCCAATACGAGTCCTGCGTGCAGCTGAACCACAACACAAGACACGCTGCAGTAACTCATGCAATGAAGAAAGGAGAGACAGAGGCTGTCAGGACTCTGTGCCCAATCCTGCTGGTGGGGCACAGAAAAGGGGCATCACATCGCTTCAGGGGACACTCAGAGGTGTCATCGCCAGCAGGAATGACAAGAGATATCCCGTCAACTGCAGGCTCAGAGGAAAAACCCAGCAAGTTCTCCTGCCCTTCCCAAATCATTCCTAGGACTGTCTGCAAGGACTCAGAGATGTTACCCATGTTGCTCGGTGCCTGCTCTGATGACAGTGTGGGGGGTGACCCTGCTCCACCTTCCCAAAAGCAGAAGGTGGCTTGACAAAAGTGCTGCCAAGTCAAGACTTGGGCTGGCTGCCTTCACCCAGAGACCCTGACACCCAGCGTCTGCCCCCTCTTCCCCAACATGGTATGTGCCACGCAGCTGCCTCAGGAGAGGCAGAGCCTGGTACTAGTACAAGATGACCAAGGCACTTGAAGGAGGTAATGGCATACCCATTAGTATGGCAGCCATGCCCCTATACCATGGGGCAACAGGGTTTCTGACACAAGCCCTGCTCTAATGTCACGGAGGGGAAAATGCACGTCACCTAGAGTTTAGCAGAGGATGAAGCAATACCCAGCAAGGCAGGGAAGTTGTTGGCAGAGGTCAGCCAGCTCCCGCCATCCACGACCAGGGTGGTGCCCGTCACGTAGGAGGAAAGGCAGCTCGCCAGGTACAGCGTGCTGTGGGCAATCTCTGTCTTGTTTCCTGCACGCTGGAGGGGGATCATGTCGAACTGGCTTGCTTCCTCAGCAAGTCTCCCACCTGAGTGGCAGAGGAAAGAGTCAGCTAGGACCACGGGACCACCTGCCCACCACTGCTGCCTGCCAGGCACAGCAGCACTGCGCTTGCTGGGAGCCTCAGGGAACCTAGATGAGATCCTGGCACAGCCCTGGGGACAGTCCAGAGACAAAGGCCTGAGAAGAAAGTTAAATGAGGAGAGCTCAAACCCAGGGGTGGGATTTGTACTGCAACAGGGAGTTCAAGATAGGACCTTGGAGAGCTTTCCCAGCCTCCAGGGCTGAACTGGCACTCTGCTGACAGACTGCAAGAGCTACACCATCAGCCAAGGCAACTGGCCAGGCTGAGCTTTGGAGGTAACACATTACATCATGGTGTCAGAGAGCACAAAAAGCAGCCACTCAACAGAAAAATCAGTGCCCTCAGAGGTACTCAGGATGCGGGAAGGGCTGCTCCCCCAAAGACACCTACCAGCTGAGTCACAGACAGTCATGCCCATCAGCAACGGCCCTGGCTGCATCACAGGCCCCACGAGCTGCACGGCACTGGTGGTCCATCACAGTACCCTCCCAGAAAGACACCAGCAAGCCACCGCCAAGGCAGAGGCAGGAGCCCCACGTTGCCTTACCCAGCCGCCGGTAGCCCTCAGTGCCTGTAATGGGACCCGGCGCCAAGCTATTCACTCGGATGTTGTTGGGTCCCCACTCCACAGCAAGGTGACGGGTCATGGCATCTGGGAAAGGATTACAACGGGAATAAGAAATGGAGAGCAGGGCAATTCCAGTAACTTTTGGCGGGGGCGAAAAGCCACAGGAGACTCTGGCCAAGAGCAAAGAGTCCTGGGGGAGAACAGAGCCTCATCCCAAACTGAGGCACACTGATTCGTATTCACCTCTCCCATGGACATCTTCCCATCCCAATATTTGGGAAGAACCAGCTTCCTTACTGGCCCCACACAGCTCACAGAGCCCCAGCAAGGAGCATTTAGGTACCTATGGCAGCCTTAGCAGCACCAGCATGCACCTGGAGGGCCTGCCCTCGGTAGTTCAGGGTTGCTGTGATGTTAACGATGACCCCACCGTGGTCCTGGGGAAGGAAAGGAGACATGGCATTAGGCAGGGAGCAGCACAAGGAGTCATGTAGGAGAGTGGTGGGACAAGAGAGCTGGGCTAGGAGGGACAGTCACCCGTGGGCACTGCCACCTCTGTGTTGCTAACCCATCACCTAGGCTGCACTGCCCACCTGGCCTCACTGAGCCAGGGCAGCCAGCAGGGCCCTGCCAGAGAGGTGGGAGATGCAGCGGACAAGCAAAGGCCAAGGGAAAGCAGAAAAGCTGGAGAAGGAGCAGCAGATCACAGCTTCTTCCCCGGCAGGGGGCAGAGCACAGAAAGGTGCCACAACAATCAAAGCCCCAAGGCTAGGGACAGGCAGGATTCCCAGTTCCCACACAGGGGCTGCCATCCCTGGGAGGGAGTGGACTGGATCTGAGCAGGATGGGTGGCAGAGGCCCAGCAGCACAGCCCTGGATACATGGGTGCTGTGCATCCCTTCTGCCCTCCACGCTTCCCTGAACTTCTCAGGAACAAAGTCTGGTTTTTTTGACGCTAACCCCCTGCCTACCAGAAGGCTTTCCAGCAAGCCCTTTGGCTCTGGTTCCACTTACCCGGAAATATTTCTCAAAGAGGACTTTGGAGGTGTTGAAGGTACCAATGGTGTCGATATCTATCACGGTCTTGAAGGCGTTGAAGGACAGGGCACTGGCTGGGCACAGAAAGTTTCCCGCAGCACCTGAAGAACAAGCAGCCGGGGGCTCAGTCAAGACAGGGCCAAGAGAGATCGGGCAGATTCAGAGCACTTCTGTGAGAGGGATGGTGAGCAATACTGTCTTGGTAGACTGGAGAGCACACGGAAACAGCCCTGATAAGGGGATAAACAGCTTGTGGCTCTGGGTGCCCTGCAGCACAGCCAGCCTGAGGGCAGGAGGGTGCTGTGCAGTGAGCGCAGGGATGATTGGATGGCCACATATAAAGAACAGATCTTTGCTTCCTCTGAGGCCGTCCCCTCTGCGCTCACAGGGGCTGCCGAGATGCTCCTAGGCCAAAGCAGCATAAGCCAGACACTAGGCAAACACAACCTCTGTGCAGGAAAATACCCTTTCTAGCAGCGAGTCTGTACCCAATCTTCCCCCTGCCCGCTCCAGCAGTTCACCGTTAACGAGGATGTCAATCCGCTTGAACTCTTTCAGCGCCTCATCCACCGCTGCCACAATGGTTTGGGGCTGCCTGACATCTACGGACAGAGGCAGGCACTGCTGGCCTGTGGCTACCACCAGCTTTTTAGAGGCCTACAAAAAAAAACCAGAGAAGTGAGATTCTTTCTGAGACTCTCTCCTGCTGCAAGGGTAAGGACCAGACCTCATAACAGGCATGCAAGAAGTCAGGCAGGAGCCACGTCCCTGTCAACACACAGCAAACACTGTGGGCAGGGGACAGACCTGTCTAAACACGGCCAACTTCAGCCTGGCAGCACCCTGCAGCTAAAGCCCTGGGGTAGCCAGAGAAAGCTCCTGCACATCATGTCCCAGTTGAACGCCAGGCTGGCCCTGAAGCCACAACTCGCTAAGCCCAGTTATCTCTGCAGCCTGTCATCCACGCAGCACATCCCAAGCAACACCTCTGCAGGGCAAGTACAAAGGTTGGATCCCAACAAGGCATTTTTGGCATGAGCCCAGACATAATTAACCTTTAGATCCAAAAATGTCAGTAGGCAAAAGAGTAAACACAGACCAGCAGTTGCCTGGTCTGCCCATGAGGCAGAGCGGGCCAGCTCTGCAGCTCATCATCTGCCACAAACCACCACCTAGGAGCTTGTTAAGAACATGACTCTCCCCAGCAAATTAAGCACAGGGGACACGCAAACTCAGCAGCAACCCTGCACAACACCAAGCGACATTCCATGTTCCTGCTCAGGCTCATTGGGCCCTTCTGTGAGCTTTGAGCCCCGTCTAGCACTGAGCGTCAAGAGCCTGGGCAAGCAGTCCCTGTGTACTCAGAAGACCCTAACCCCTGAGGACTAAAAAGCTGCTGAGCTTTACAGCGTGTTTTCTGGCATGTGAGCATGAGGGAACGCGAAATGACAGCACAAACCCCCTCCAGGAGGCACTTGATTGTGCCAGCTGACTCCCAAGTGCCGATTTTGATCTTTAATATATTTCAGTGAACTCCATACACAGCTACTGCAAAGCTCTCTCACAGCTGCTTTCAGCCTGAGACAGCAACACAAGCCATGGTGAGGAACGGAAACTGTGATCAGCCAAACTCCAGCCTGAGGTCAGACACACAGGGGTGGGTGTTTGTTCTGCCCAGACATCCACAGCGTAGCCACAGTCTAATACAGCTTCTTCAGTCACTGCTTTCCAGATGTGCGTCCTTCCCTCCATCTCAAGATGCAAGAGATCCAAAGATTTTGGGGCTCAGCGTACCCACCTGAACCCACATAACTCTTGGACAAGGGGGTCTTGCTCTACTCAAAGCTGAGATTTACATGTGACCTTGGGCTCTGCCACTCCCCTGCTGACAAACTTTCACCACAGGTTGTTGCTTTCCATCTTATCAACAAAAAGGCAACGTGATACCTGGAACAAACACTCCCAGAGCTGGCAGGTGAAGGTATCACCACGATTAACTGAGCTCTGCTGTGAGGCGCAGTGGGTGCAGCCCACCCTAAACGCACACCCATCCTGCCCATCACTGCTCCCTGCTGGTGCTGGAGCACTCGGAGATGGGAGATGACAGGGCAGCAAGGGTGAGTCATTTCTCTCAGGGCTTCCAGCTCCACCCAGAGGAGAGGGGAGAAGGATTTCCAGGTGTTCACAGTTCTCCCTTCTGCCTGCCTGTCCCGCTGGAGCCCACAGACTCACCTCTGACACTCGCTGCAGGTTCCGGCTTGCAATGACCGTCCGGCAGCCATGCCTGCAAAGAAGGGGCTGGTGAGAAGGACCACCCGGCGCCCGCTCCTCACAGTCATCTCGGGCCTCTGGGGATTACTGCGAGTTCAGTTGGTGAGCGGTGGGAAGTGGCACAACGCCCTTGGAGGGGAGGAATTGCTGGTCCCCCAGGCTTGCAGGACTCAAAGAGAGGGAGAGTCACAGCGCACTAGAGACCTATCCCATCCCTGTGACAGTGCCAACCCCTGCCTCCCACACCCCCACGAACCACCAGAGCCTGCAGCAAGCAGGGCTGCCCACATCTCCTGCCCGCAGCTCTCACGAGGGCTCTGCTGCCCCCGGCTTCGCACCCCGTCTCTCCTCGGCCCTGTTACCACAGCCGCCTCGAGGGAATAGAAGCTTCTACCCTCTCCGTCCCACCGGCGCCCAAGGAGGCCGGGCAAACCCCCCTCCCGCTGCCCACAGACCGCAGCCCCGCCGGGCTCCTGCACCTCATGAAGATCTCGGCGATGCGGAAGCCGATACCCGAGCCGCCGCCGGTGATGAATGCCACCTGGCCCCTGGGGGAACAAAGGGACGGTCAGAGCCCAGCGCCAGGCACAGCCCCCGGTCGGGCCGGCCCTCACCAGCGCGCAGGCCGCGGGCGGGCGAGGCCGTGCCCCCCCATGCCGCGGCCCTGCCGCCGGCGCCCTCAGCGCCCCGGCACTCACGCCAGGATGTCGGGGTTGAAGAGGTGGCGGTACTCGCGGAGACAGTCGTCAGTGTCCACGTCCGGCGGCGGCCGGGACGTTCCTCCGTTCTCCGCCATGGCGGCACGACACGACCCCACCGGCAACAGAGCGGAGCACACCGGGAGCGCGAGCTGCACAAGGCCTGCCGGGAGATGCAGGCCTGCCGGGCGCCCCGCGCATGCGCAGGCGTCGACAGGCGTTGCCCGGCAACGGCGCGGGGCCCAAGCGGCGTCCCACAGTGCCGCCCAGTGTCGTCAGTGACATACTGGTGTGCCGGGGACAACCCGGCCTCCCCTGGCCATCCCAGTATATCCCAGTGGCCCCCGGGGACAGCCCAGTGCCTCCCAGAGCTGACCAGTGCCTCCCACAGCTTCCCAGCACCACCCCAGTGTCCTCCAGGGACATTCCAGTGCCTCCCAGAGCTGACCAGTACTGTCCCAGTGTCCCCCCAGGTGCAGCCCAGTGCATCTAAGAGCTACCCAATACCACCCCAATGTCCCCTGGGGACATCCCAGTGCCTCCCAGAGATTCCCGGTACCACCCCAGTGGCCCCTGGGAACATCCCAGTGCATCCAAGAGCTACCCAGTACCACCCAGTGGCCTCCAGGGACAGTCCAGTGCCTCCCAGAGCTTTCTGGTACTGCCCCAATGGCCCCTGGGACATCTCAGTGCTTCCCAGTACCAACCTAGTGCTCCCCAAAGACACCCCAGCACTTCACAGGGACACCCCAGTGTCTCCCAGAGCTTCCCAGTACCACCCCAGTGTCCTCCAGGGACAGCCCAGTGCTTCCCAAAGCTGCCCAGTACCGCCCCAGTGCCCCCTGGGGACATCTCAGTGCTTCCCAGTACCAACCTAGTGCTCCCCAAAGACACCCCAGCACTTCACAGGGACACCCCAGTGTTTTCCAGAGCTTCCCAGTACCCCTCCAGTGACCTCTGAGAACGTTCCAGCACCTTCCAGAGCTGCCCAGTACTACCTCAGTGTCCTCTGAGGACATCCCCGAGCTTCCCAGTACCACCCCAGTGACCTCTAGGGACATCCCAGTACCCTCCCACTGTCCCCCTGAGCCCCACGGCGCTTCCTGGCAGCATCCAAGGGAGGAGACCAGAGCCACAGCTGGAGGCACTGGGGTTTATGGTGGGGCCGGGGGTCCTGCCCAGGGCCGCGGCCACCCTATGGCCCGTAGGTGTAGTCCCGATCTCCACTCTCCCAGGCTACCAGCTCGTCCCGATGGAACCAGAAGCTGATCTCCCGCTGGGCCGTCTCCACCGAGTCGCTGGCGTGGACCACATTCCTGTGCAGGAACAGGGATGGTGCCGCAGACCATGGGGTTCTGCTGCTGGCATCCCCCGCCACCCGCCCCATGCCCCTACCTGCTGACGTGCATGCTGAAGTCGCCCCGGATGGTGCCCGCCGCTGCCGCTGCCGAGTCCGTGTCCCCCACCATGGCCCGCGTGGACCTGACCACGTTGTAGCCCTCCCATACCTGTGGGACAGGGGACACCTGAGCCCCCTGGACCCTTCCCCAGGACCCCCAACCCCCATGTCCCGGCCCCTCACCATGGCCACCAGTGGCCCCGAGGTCATGTAGGCGAGGAGCGCTGGGTAGAAGGGTTTCTGCCGCAGCTGCTGGTAGTGCTTGTCCAGGAGCCCCTGGTCTGCCTGATGGCAGCGTGGAGTGACAGTGGGGACACCCAGCTGGTGCCCACCACTGGCACCCCTCTGAGCCAGCTGTGGGACACAGGGAACAGGGTCCCCCAGGGGCACGGGTGGCAGCTTGGTGGGGACGGGTACCTGGAGCAGCTTCATGGCCACCAGCTTGAAGCCGCGCCGCTCGAAGCGCTTGATGACATCCCCCACCAGCCGGCGCTGCACCGCGTCTGGCTTCACCAGCACCAGCGTCTTCTCCTGCAGCTCTGGGGGGGCTGCGTGGGGATGGAGGGGCCAGCGTCACCACCGGGCATGGCACACAGGTCACGGCCAGACATGGGACACAGGCACGGGTTGTGGCAGCGAGACACCACGCTGCTCCCGGGGCACCACTGGTCACTGCTCAGTCCCAGTGGGCAGCAGCTGCTGTGGGGTGACCCTGTCCCCATCCCTGTCCCCATCCTGGGGCTGCGTCCCCCTGGCTAAGCTGTGCCTTGCAGACTGGTGTCATCCCAGCAGGGACCCAAGGGACACGCTACAAAGTCCTGATGGGTGCTGGGGACACATCCGTGGCTGGGAAACACTCTAACCCAGCGTGGCCCTGGTTTTGGCTGAGCACACCGCAATGCCACGTCCCAGTGTGCCGGTGCCACCCTGTGTGGCATCGCTCCTGCCCAGCCTCGGGTGCTTCTCCCTGCCTGCTGGCAGCCGGGCACCAGCCCTGGCACAAAGGGGGTCCCCAGTCACAGCCCTCCACTGGTGGAGGGCAGCACCGTAGGACAGCATCACCGTCACCCACGGACTGTGGCACAGCAGGGTCCGGCATTGCTGCCACCCGTGGCACAGCAAGGTCTGGCATCACCATCACCTGTGCCACCATGGGACGGCAGGGTCCAGCATTGCCACCACCCCCCTCGCCCCCGCCACAGGCCCTGCTAGAGCCACGCTGGCAGGAGGGGACAGAAGTCCCCCAAGGGACAGTGCATCCCATCTGCCAGGGGAACAGGACAGGAAGGCAAGGAAGGGAGAGAGGACACCAAGCTGGGGTGTTTCGCTGCCGGCCCCAGGCTTCAGGGTACTGCCCTGTGCTGGGAGGCCGGGCCGGCCCCGGTGCTGGTGGGGGCAGACCCCACGATTTCACCCGCTTTTCTGGGTGTTGCTCGATGTGGCCCAGCTTCGTACGGCTCCCACCCTGGGGATAGCACAGGGGTTGCCTCATCCCAGCCCTGGGGACACCAAAACTTGTGGGACTCACAGGATGGTGCCAGGGGAGCCACCAGCTACAGCCTCTGCCCCATCCTGACATGTGGGACAAGATCCCAGCACTGACCCACACCACAGAGAAGTGAAGGACCCCATGAGATGGACACCCAGCCTGGGGGGCTGCCCCCGAGGCAGAGGGATGGGGCACTGGGGGCACTGGGAGGGGATGGGGCAGTGGGCACCTTGGGGGCAGGATGGGGATGGGGACCCTGAGAGGCAGGATGGGCAGGGGACTGAGAGCAGGATGGGGATGGGGACAGGACCCAGGGGCAGGACAGGGATGGGGACAGGGTGCCCAGGAGCAGGGACAGGGATCAGGAGTGTGTCCCCAGGAGTGGGATAGGGAAGGGGCTGAGGGCAGCATAGGGATGGGGACAGGATGCCCAGGGACAGGACGAGGATGGGGACTGGGTCTTCAGGGACATGACGAGGATGGGGAAAAGAACAGGACAGGGATAGGGACAGGGTCCCCAGCGGCATGATGGATAAGGGGCCAAGGGCAGGACAGGGATGGGGATAGGGTCCCCAGGAACAGGATAGGGATGGGGACTGGGTCCCCAGGGAGAGGACAGGGAAGGGGCCGGGGCAGGACAGGGATGGGAACAGGGTCCCCAGCGGCAGGTTGGGGAAGGGGCCGAGGGCAGGACAGGGATGGGGACTGAGTCCCCAGGGACAGGACAGGGATGGGGACTGGGTCCCCAGGGACAGGACGGGGAAGGGGCCGGGGGCGGGACGGGGCCGTGTCTCACCGGAGCCGTAGCAGCGGGGCCCGAGGGGGCGGCTCAGGCCCGGCTGCCCGCGCAGCAGGCTCCAGGCCAGGCAGCGCCCCAGAGAGCCCATGGCGGGGCCGACGGGTCGGACCTGGCCGCGGCGGGCCTCAGCCGCCCCGCGGAGGCTTTAATGGCCCGGCCGAGCCCGGGGACGGGTCAGTTTTCCGTCCCTCCCCTTAAAGCGGCCGCCGGGAGCGGGCGGCCGCCGCGCCTGCACTGAGCATCCCGATACGGAGCATCCCTAGTGTGGAGCATCCCCCGAAGGGAGCATCCTCCCGGCACGGAGCATCCCAGGTACGCAGAGCATCCTCCTGGCACGGAGCATTCTCCGGGCACGGGCCATCCCGGTACGGACTATCCCTAGTATGGAGCATCGTCCCGGCAGTGAGCATCCCACGTACGGAGAGCATCCTCCCGGCACGGAGCATCTCCGGTACGGAGCATCCCAGCACGAGACACGCCGATATGGAGCATCCCCCGGCACGGAGCGAGCCCTTCCCTTGGCGGGGCTGAGCCCTGAGCCCTGCCGCGGTGGGAGCAGAGCCTGCACCCACCCCACGGGTGACCCAGGGGGACTGGAGGGAGGGGGGGAAGTGGAGGGGAGGGGACCTAGACCCTACCAAAAAACAGATCTACTTCGTGCTTTGCCCCTGATGGTCCAGGAGAGGAGAGAGCCCGGGTTAGCCCATGCCAGCCTGAGCTGGGGTGCAAGGGAGGCCGGTGGGGGGAGCACTCAGGCGGGTGCCCGCCCTCTGGGACGAGTAGTGGGTACTGGGAAAGGGGTGCAAGTCCCTGGGCGGGGGGGGGCCGCAGAGGCTGCCCCTGCCCTTGCTCACCTGCAGCACTGCCCAGGCGGGAGCCCTTCTGCTTTAAAGCACCACCGAAGGCTGTGAGGAGCAGGGAGGGGAACGAGCCCCGTGCACGCAGAGGTGACAGGGACAGAGGCAGGTGCTGGTGGAGGCAGAAAAGACGGGGAGTCCGTGAAGCAGCGATGGGCACAGCCCTCTGTCCAGGAGAGAGGGATGCTCAGCATCACAGCATCGCTCCAGCTCACATTCCAGTTTTCCTCAGGGTTGAATTAAAGGGGTGAGGGAGCTCTGCTGGCTCCCCAAGGGCATGGGCAGCCCTGCAGGCAGTTGCCCGGTCTCTGGTTCATACAGAAAGGCACATCCCAGACCCCATGCTGGCAAATCGCTCTTTACTGAGCTTCCAAACTCCCGAGACACTTCTTGGGAGAGCAGCTTGGCGCAAACATTGCTATTAAAATATCTGCAAGTTCATGGAAAATCCTGATATCCCCCTAGCTCCTTTCTCATTTCCTTCCTGACTCCCCCAAAGTGCAGGGAGTGGGGACTGGGGCTACCAATAGCCACAGCCTAGGGGACACGTTGGGGGCTTCCCAGGGGTGCTGTGCTCAGCATGGCTGCAAAAACACCCAATGTGGCTTCCTCATGGGCAGAGAGATCACCAGCTCTTGCCAAATGGACTTTTTGCTGGCCAGAAGCTGGAAGGGGGAGACTCAAGGCGGGAAACGGCCCCTCTCCAGTGTGTGATGGTACAGAGGAAGAGGTTTCTTTGGGGTAGATGAAGGCAGTCACATACACAGGAATCAGGTGCCCTTCGATATTTATCCAGTGAGCTGCCCTGCTCACCCAGAGGGCCAGGGTGCTGCGGCCGGTGCTGCCCTTTTGGCGATGGCTGGCAAAGGAGAATCAGCTTTTAGTACAAGGGCTGGCAAGTTCCAGCCTGCACTTTGGCCACTGCCCAGCTGCTGCCCTTGACCAGCTGCTCAGCAAGGGAAAAACATGAAACACGTGCACTTTCACCCTCTGTCAACCAAATGTGTTGCAAGAACCAGAAGTGCCACCAGCCCAGCAAGCCATGCCATGAGGGGATCTGGGCCAGTGGCAGGTGGCATTCCCATAGCCCATCTCTGAAGGAAGCCACAGCCAGGGTGCTTGGTGGGAGAGGTGGCAGACAGCTACCACTGCCCACCACTGCAGCTCAGAGCAGGGCAGAACTGCTGTGAGTTAGCAGGGTGGCAGCTCAGGAGGAGGGAGAGGCTCTGTGGACAGGTTTGGAGCCTGCACCGCATCTTCATACACCTAATAACCACCAGGAAAAAGGAGTCATCGAAGTTTCAAGCGCAGACAGTGACACTCGAGTTATTCCAGAGCTGTCTGCTCTGCACCACATGCTGCTGGTGCAGGTTCTGGCTTGCAGAGAGCTCGGTGCCTTTAACTCTCAGGGGAGGTTGGAGCTCTGCAGTCTGGTGGCAGATCATCACACACCTTCATGCTGGTCTTCACTGTCTGCAGAGGTCACAGAATCACCAGGGTTGGAAGGGACCTCTGGAGATTATCTAGTCCAACCCCCCTGCCAGAGCAGGGTCACCTGGAGCAGGTTGCACAGGATGGCATCCAGGTGGGTTTGGAATGTCTCCAGAGTCAGAGACTCCACCACCTCTCTGGGCAGCCTGTTCCAGTGCTCTGCCACCCTCAAAGTAAAGACGTTCCTCCTCATGTTCAGATGGAACTTCCTATGTTCAAGTTAGTCCCCATTACCTCTTGGGCACCACTGAAAAAACACTGGTCCCATCCTCCTGGCACCCTGCCTTTAAGTATTTGTAAGCATTGATGAGATCTCCCCTCAGTCTTCTCTTCTCCAGACTAAAAAGACCCAAGTCCCTCAGCCTTTCCTGATAAGAAAGATGTTCCAGTCCCCTAATCATCTTTGTAGCCCTTTGCTGTATCCTCTCCAGCAGTTCCGTCTTTCTTGAACTAGGGAACGCAGAAGTGGACACAGTACTCCAGATGCAGCTTCACCAGGGCAGGGCAGAGGGGGAGGATGACCTCCCGTGACCTGCTGGCCACTCTTCTTGATGCATCCCATGATGACACTGGCCTTCTTGGCCATAAGGGCACATTGCTGGCTCATGGCCATCCTGTTGTCCACCAGGGCTCCCAGGTCCCTTTCCACAGAGCTGCTTTCCAGCAGCTCAGCCCCTAACATGTCCTGGTGCACGGGGTTATTCCTCCCCAGGTGCAGTACCTTACACTTGCCTTTGTTGAACTTCATGAGGTTTCTCTCTGCCCAAGTCTCCAGCCTGTCCAGGTCACGCTGAATGGCAGCACAGCTTTCTGCTGTGTCAGCCACCCCTCCCAGTTTTGTGTCATCAGCAAACTTGCTGATGGTGCACTCTATCCCTTCACCCAGGTCATTGATGAATATGTTGAACAGGACTGGACCCAGTACTGACCCGTGGGGAACACCACTTGTCACAGGCCTCCAGCTAGACCCTGTGCCACTAATCACAACCCTCTGCACTCTACCTGCCAGCCACTTTTAAATCCACCCCACTGTCCATTCATCCAACCCACACTTCCTAAGCTTGCCCATGAGGATGCTGTGGGAGACAGTGTCGAAAGCCTTGCTGAAGTCAAGGTAGACAACATCCACTGCCCTCCCCTCATCTATTTGTCCAGTCACGCCATCGTAGAAAGCTATCAGATTAGTCAGCCATGACTTCCCCTTAGTGAATCCATGTTGGCTACTTCTGATAACCTTCTTTTCCTCCAGATGCTTTGAGATGACACCCAGAACGAGCTGTTCCATCATCTTTCCAGGGATGGAGGTGAGGCTGACTGGCCTGTAGTTTCCTGGGTCTTCCTTCTTGCCCTTTTTGAAGACTGGCGTGACATTGGCTTTCCTCCAGTCTTCAAGCATTTTGCCTGTTCTCCAGGACCTTTCAAAGATGATGGAGAGCAGCCCAGCAATGACTTCTGCCAGCTCCCTCAGCACTTGTGGGTGCATCCCATCAGGACCCATGGACTTGTGGATATCCAGTTTACTTAACTGGTCTCTAACTTGATCCTCCTCAACCAAGGGAAAGTCCTCCTTCCTCCAGACTTTCTCTGTTGCCTGCAAAGTCTGCGACTCCTGAGGGCTGGCCTGAGCAGTAAAGATCGAAGCAAAGGCGGCATTCAGTAATTCTGCCTTCTCTGCATCATCTGTCACCGCAGCCCCATCTCATTCAATAGAGGGCCCACATTTTCTCTAGTTTTCCTTTTGCCTCCAATGTACTTGAAGAAACCCTTCCTGTTGACCTTGACATCCCTTGCCAGATTTAATTCCAAGGCGGCCTTGGCTTTCCTCATTTCATCCCTGTATACTCTGGCAGCATTCTTGTAATCTGGTGTGTGGTTCACAGCCCTCAGTTGCAAGGACTGTACCTGGTAAGGCACATCCTTGGCAGGCTGGACTCTGGTTCATGTGCAACTTTCAACTCAAGCTGCTCACTGCAGGCTATGAAGCTCCAACATCAAACTGGTCCCAGTTCAGACACCCTGGATGCAAGGCTCTGTCTGCACACAGGTTATCCAAACAGCATACCTATCTCCAAACAGCAAACATGCGCATTGCAGGATGTTGGTTTTTTACAAAACCGTAACTAGAGGAACTGTGGAACAAGTGCTCCCCACACTCCATCTCACCCCTGACACCTCCAGCTATCCACAGGCAGCCATCTTGCTTCAAATCCACATCTATGAGTGTTCATGGGAGAACCCGTGTGAACCTGAACACCTCCTCCAGGCTCGCTCCCTTCACAGTGACAGGTCCTGTTCCCACCAGGCAGCCCTTACTGCAGCTGCCCTCATAACCACAGAGAATTAAGACTGATTTAGTGTCCTATACTAGCTACCTGACTTCAGAGAAAATATCCCTCCCAGCTGCATGATCAGAGATTCACAAGCTCCACAAAACGCAATCCTGTCTGACTGGGGACTGGGATTTTAACCTTATGCCCAGCTGCCACTATGGGGTCATCCTGGCCAGCAACTGGCCTTCAGCTCAGGTCTCCTGTGATGCAACACAGCAAATGTTAGGAGATTTTCCTCCTGCAGGCAGCTCTTGATTGATTGGGATAACAGACTGCTGGAGGGAATAACCAGACCACCACAACAGAAAACACCAGGGAACACAGGTAGTAAACACACCGAGGGGAGAGTGGAGAAAGAAGCTGACACTGATCTGCGCCAGTCCAGCACAGCACCTTTCAGAAGCTGTTGGACTTGCTGGGACCCCAGACAAAGCATTTCTGCAGCTCGGGTGCAGTACGGGCAACGCAGGTGCCTGCTGCCAGTCCTCTTGCCTGATCACAGGGAAAGGCTGCCGATTGCTGCCTGCATCGCAAAATACATTTTCATCTAGTAGAATGGCTTGGTGACACAGACTTACAAGGAAACTAAACCAAGTTATTTAAAACAACAAAGTAAGCACTTTATTTCCATTAAGCATGTTGTTTTAGTATCACAATGGAATGATGAGAAAACGTTTAAAAAAAAAACCAACCCAAAAAAGTCTCTAATCCCCACAAACAGCAGGGAGATTTTCAAGGCAATTTAAAAACAAAGGGAGTGACAGAAGTGCCAGAACAGTCCCAATATCATGAGTCTCCTCCTCCGAGAGCTGAGCAGGGGCAGGAAGGTGGAATGACATGAAGGTACGAATGTCTGAAGTAGTCTTTGGCGCTTCTGCCTCATGTTTGATACGTACATGATCTCTCAAGACAACTCCACAGAAATCTCCAGATGCAACAAAGTGCTACGTTAGTAGAACAAAACCCCAGGCGAGAGGACTTTCCGTACAGTTGAGATGCCCTGTGGTTGGCGTTAAGACACATCCTGCAGACAGTGCTGACTCCAGCTGGGGGCCTTTGGGTTGGGAGAGAAAGAAAAGGAAGTGTGGTGCGTGAATCCAAGAAGATGTGCCCATGTGCAAGACACCGCGTCCTGCAGCACTGACAGAACCAGGGAGGAGAAAAGGTGGTGGCAAAATGAAACACGTATCCGTTCCCTACAGTGATCAAAACATGAGTCCAGTGCAGTAACTATAGTTTCACAGTTCCAGGGGGCAAACTGTCATTGCAGAGTCTGTAGTAACGCAGGTCATTCACCAGTCTGTGCACATTCTGGGTAAACGATGGCAGATCCTGGAAAAGATAAAACAACACGCTGTACTGCAAACAGAGTAATACCTACAAGCACTGTCTCACAGCAGAGAACAGAAAGGAACAGAGAAGGCCAAACACCCACGTGTATTTTCATACACGAGAACAACAGACCCCTTCCTCCAGAGTCTGAGCCCAGGAAACACCAGTTTCTGCAGCCCATGTCCAGGGAGCAGAGACACCGCCAGAGCTGCTCCACACAGAGAGCTGACTGCAGAGAACTGGGCTCTGTTCATGGCACTGGCTTCTCAGCGTGCAGTCAGGCACAACACGAATGGTCACAACACGGCCATCTGCAGCAGCAACTGCTCACAGCATTCCCGCCAAGGCTCCTGGGTGCCACATTCCCCGGAACAAGGGCCAGTTTTCCTGAAGAGCAATTGCCTTCTAGAGTCCAGCGATTCTCCCAAGGCTCCTTTCCTACCCTCACCCTTGGTTTCAAATCCCCTCCACCTCCCACGGGAGAGGAAGCACTCCATGGACAAGCAAGCTTCAGCAGGTGGAAGCCACAACCTGCTGCACTGCCATGATGTTCCACAGGGAGGTTATAGACCCCCCTCCATTTGCTCCACACTCATATGAGGGGTTTGAAAGAATTGTGAGCCATTGCAGCTACTCTGCTGTTGTCTTCACTGGAAGCCTCAAACATCTGGCCAGCAGCTGGAGCAAGACTGTGGCAAGGATCTGAGTGTCCCACTCTAGAAAATGTCAGTCTACCCCTATGAAAACTTCCTCCAGGAAACATATTCCCTAACTCCCACAACATTCAGCAGTCCGAGAGATGTGACGGCTGTTCTGCTCCCTGCAGTGAAACATCCTTGGCTAGGCATTGCTGAGTATGGAAGGGTTTGCAACAAAAGGGAAGCCCCATCCCTGGAGGTGTTCATGGCCAGGTTGGATGGGGCTTTGAGCAACCTGGTCTAGTAGGAGGTGTCCCTGTCCATGGCAGGGGTTTGGGACTAGGTGATCTTTAAGGTCCCTTCCAACCCAAACCATTCTATGATTCTATTCTATGAAAAGGGGTAACTGCCTCAAAACACTGCCCTGAGAAGCTTAGGGCTGTCTGCCAGCATGCTCTAGGAGTAGAACTCTGTGCATCCCAGGAATACTGGCACTCTGCTCCACTACAGTATTTCCCCTTCTTACCCTGTCCATTTTGAAATTTCTTCCCAGCACGTTTTTCTGGTTTGAGTCCACACCATCACAACTGGCCAGGAACTCGGGGAGAAAGGCTGAGTAGAAGCCATCAAAGTCTACTGAGGCCATATTGTAGGTGGCAATGCCGATCTCCTCCTGCAACAGGTCATGCGACTTGTGGACAAGCACCTGAAGTAGCACATTCACAAACTGGAACAGCATGGTTGTCCGGAAGATCTTCTGCATAGTGAGAGAAGCACACAGTTAGGTGTCTTCGCACCAGCAATCCTCCCACAAGAGGCATCACGGCAGCCAGCATGGTGCTTACTAAGTACAAACTCATCGAGGTCAGACCAGGCAAGTGAGCATGGCTGCCCAGGGTCACTTCAACACCAGCAGCTTCTGAGCTGTCAGCGGGGTCTGCAAGCTCTTGTGAGCACAGAGATGATTTTCCAAGCCAAGCCAAGATCACAAATGGCTGTGATAAGCTGGATTAATATCAGCTTTAAAGTTAACAGTGAATTTGGCCACACTTACATCATGTGTCTGACCCAAGTTTTAAGCATTGGCATTTAAGCAAACAGCATCAAGTCCCATTCAAATTCCAGCCAGTTTTAGCCCTGCACAGCACTCCTGAAAGCCAGGGAATCTGGCTAACTACCCAAAAGTCTGCAACAGGCAGCTGTTAACATGATGGACTGTCCTTCAGTTGTGATCACAGATGTGAACCTGAAAGCTCTGCTTTCACAGGCTAACCAGGAGGGCAAGACCCTGGATTCCAACTCTAATCCTTCATGACAGCAGCTAACAGGTCTATATTAGAGGGTCTGGAGGATGGGTCCTACATGACAGCAACAGAAAACCACCTGGCAGTGACCTACTTTAATAGATACCTTGCAGCTGACCTAGATGAGAATGATGGAGCAACTCGGCCGCTGTCCCCACTGGTGATCCCAATTTCTACTTTTCTCAGACAAATTGCACTGTCACTGTGCATGTTCTTTGCTTTCCCTCATTGTCCCAGGAGGGCACTCATCAAGGCTTTGCTTTGACTGACTAGAGTTGGGATCTTCCCTGTGCCCGCTGCAGCAGCATCAGGGAGGTGGTGATGCCACTCTGACCAGCAACATAGCTGTTACTATCACAGCTGTGGCATAAAAGCTGCCAAATCCTGACCTTCAGTTTCTGAGCAGTTTAAAACAAGCCTCAGAAGAGCACCCACCTACCAACACGTGCAGAGTGTGCACTGGTCAACTAGGACCCACCTTGTGGTACAGCTTCTGCTTGGTGTTCAGCGTCTCCAAGTAGAAGAGATTCTGCTTGAAAAGGTGAATGTCAGGCTGCAGGAAGGACTGGCCAAATGCCTATGAACAAAGCAGAATTGAAGGAAGGGACTGATATTACAATGAATATCAGACCCGCCAGGCAAAACAACATTTTCACCCTGACACCAGAACAAACCCCTAGGAGCCTCTGCTGCTTCTCAGTGCAGCAGAGAGAGGCAGCTGTTTAGGTCAACCATGCTGTTGCCAGACCAATGGGAACGAAGGAACTTTGGTGGAAACGTGCTTGTATCCTTGCAGAACAGTTGCTAAGCTGGGTCCGTTGGGAACAGGTAGGCCAAGCTTGCACTGAAGAGGAACACAGATGCTGAGCACAGCTCCCTTGGCAGGCAGTTTTCTCCTGAAGGATTCGGCTGCTTCTCAAGGATACTACCTAAGGCAGTGCAGCGAGCATGGATAAAACCAGAACACACGCTGGTTTTGCTCTCCAACTAAGTCAAGAGACCAAGGTGACTAGCAGATGTGTTTAACGTGTTACTGCACTGAATTAGAAAGAAGTTAGAACTGGGAGGCTGAGCTGGGTGTTACAGAAGCAGGAAAGAGCCTAGGAACAAAATTTGCTGGACTCCGCTGAACTAGCCTGTTAGGCCTGCAGAGTCTTTGTGACAAAACACCCTTTACACCCTGAGCTCCTCTGAAACACTGTACAGATGAGACAGGCAGATGAGGTATGCACTGTACGGAGGTAGGCAGCAGAATTTTACCAGTTGCTGCTCCAAGGCATCACAAACAGAGGAGTTTATTTCCCGGTATCAGCCATTTATTGTTAGATGGACAAAAAAGGCCCAAGTCCCTTCAAGACTGAGCCAGTTCTGGACTCAGATCTCCTGTGGAAATCAGCACACAAACTAGTAATAACCTCAACACAAAACACTGGCTGTTCTTGCAATGGAGAACATTTACAGAAGAAACAAGACACCAAGTGTTACACTACTACAGGAGAGACGGAGATGCTTGGACAGCCCTTCACAAGGGACCAGCTTGGGCCTCATGCACATCAAAAGATCTTAAGATTAGGAAAGGCCAAGAGAGAAACACCAACACAATTTATGTCAGTGCAAGAGCTCCCTCTTCACTCACGGGCAAAATGGGACCTAGAGAGAAGCACTACACGATGAGGCAGATCTGCAAAAAGTCCTCCTGCACATGGCCCTCTACTCCGGCTTTCACTGCCCACAGAGGAACAAGTCCTGCTCTGAGCCTGCAGAGCATGGTGCAAGCAAAGCATGCTTCTGTTTACACTGACCTGGGCTGGAGGTGAAGGGCCGCACACCTAATCTGATAACAGATTAGGAGGTTGATTTCCTCCCCCCCCCCCCTTATTTTACTTTTGAGTCGCACTACCTGTTTTGGGGACAGTCCTTAACATCTAGGAACTACACAGGAACTCATTTGGCCATCTCTGACCCAAGTAACAGGTGGAATACAGTTTGCTGTTCTTAAAAATTTGCTGAGTTTGTGTACGTGCTGGCATACCGCCTTTGCCTTCTCTATTCCGCAGGCCAAAGCCAATAGGATATTACCCCACTGACGCTCTACCCGTTCCGATGGTACAGCATAGAACAAGTCCATATAAAACAAAAGATATCGTGGTCTTGGGAAAAAACTCCTGCACTGATAATTTGTCCTAGTGTCAGCCACAAGACTTGTAACAGAAGTAAATGGGTCAACGTCAGTAATATATTTTTAGGTCCAGACACAGGATGAGGCGTGGAAAGGAATTAACATTCCTTCTTCACTGCTTGCCCCCCGGCTCAGTGAGGCACTGTGCCTTGTGAGCACATCAGCAAAACCACTCTACAAGCACTTTGATTTTCAGCAGTTCCTGAAGGCAAGACCTCACTCAAGACATGGTCTAATCCTCACCAGCCACACGTTTAATGCACTGCCACGAGTAGCATATGCTCAGCTGCAGAAAGGGTTCTGGACAGCCACAGGAATAGCTGAGTTACCTGCATAATGGCACTGAACTGTGCTTCGTTCTCCATCTGCTCTTCTGCTACTCCTCTTTGGACACTAGCCAACACACTAGATTTGAAGAAGTACCGCCAATTATGGTGGAGGACCCGGAAAAGCAGCTCGAACAACTCTGCTTTCACATCAGGAGATGAGCGCTAGGAGGAGAGGAGAACAAACAACTCAAAGCAGGCTCCTGTGCTGGAATCCCACTCATCCCCCAGATCCCACTCTACCAGCACCCTGTCAGGCAGCCACCCAGTGCCAAGGTACCAGAGCATCAAAGCATTTCCTCCTAAGGAAGCATCAAACTCAGCAACTGTTGGATCATGCTAAGAACACATCCTGCTTTGAGCACATCTGTAATTTTAGCTTCTCTTGACAATTCCTGACAAAATCCTCCACCCACACTGCTTCCAATTCCCCCTGCCTAGTCACCCAGTTTTCCCTGCATAGGGACTGACATTTACAGCTCTTGGAAAGGACAGAACTTCATTGCTCCCGCTCTCCCTTCCCGTCTCCCCCTTCCTTCACCTGGCGTAAGAACAGTCCTACCTCTGCAATGATGGGGTAGACCTGCTCCATGCACAGTGAGATGACACTGGGTAGAAAAGGTTTGAATACTTGGCCTGGCTCTTGTACCACCACTTGCAGAATTTTCAAAAACTTCTCCACCACCCGACAGCCAGTGCTGCCCTCATGGAGGATGCTCTCTGCCAACTGCTCTCTACGACAAAAAACAAAGTCATTGCATAGGAACCTTCCCAGAGATCTGCAGAGTTACTTAATCTAAAGACCAGGTACATTAAGCCACAGAAGGGAGCTAGGTTTTGACTGAGGATTGATAGCTTCCCCCTACCCAACAAAAGCTTGGGCAATGGGGCACCCTCAGATCTTGGGTAGCCGCTAATAGGCAACGCAAGAGTCAGTTCAGCATCACACACTTCCAGAAAGCCCGTGGGAGAACTGGAATTGCACAATGGCCCGTATAACTGATGTGCATGGGCTGGGTGACTTCAGACCTGGAAGCATTTTCCTTAGATTGAGCCTTGAGACATGACAAAAGACTGGACACACAGGGGCTGGAAACACTACACTCTTCAGGGGCAGGGACCCATTGTGTGAGCAGCTTACTAAGATAAATCATGCCGAGGGTTAAGAAAGAATTGACCAACATGGGACAATACCTGGTGAACATGTTTAGAAAGGTCTGTATGATCTGCTCAGTGAAAGGCACTCCCATCTGCACCCTCAGTCCTTGAAACAGAGTGAGGAAGAAGCTCAGCATCTCATCTGTCACATCTAAGAACAGAACAGGAAAGCAAAAAGAACGTGTTAAGAAGGTAACACTTAAGGGCATCGACAAGTCTTTTATGTGAGATTTGCTTCTCCTGTACAGCAAACCTCATTTACTCTTGGAAAGTTAGCAGCACGGTTGCCATTAGAAACTGAAACCAACAGCTGGTACTACAGGGCTTAAAGATTGTTCAGCTGTTTCTGAAAACTGCCAGGGATGACAAGTACAGCCAGCACCAAACAACTCAGAATAAAGAGAATACTATCAGCAAGGCCCTTTAGTCTGGTCTGCCTAACAGTGCCTGGAGAAAGCTCTGGTGATTGTCTGGGCTGATCTCCAGTTGCTCACTGCTCGTATAGGGTTAACAGGAAACACAAGGAAATCCAAAACAGCTCCACAGCTTGGGATGGCTAGGAGACAATCCAGCTCCTCTTTTTTTTTTGGCAGGAACTGAAGAGACCCTTCTGACTTCAGAAGTCATCTTCAGCACGTGGTTATGCAGTTAGCTGATCAGCACTGCAGCTAATTCTTCATCAGTCCCAACACACTTTATTGAATAACCACGCTAAGCTGAGGCTGCTCAACTCCTCCTTCATACAGCCTTTTATTGCCAATAAATAGCAATTGCACAAGGATGCTAGCCTGTTCTGAAAACAACAGTTCACTGGAGTTACAGCATCAGCTTGCTGTCTTGGATCCCCTCTGCACTCCAATTTTGTTTTGCCTCCCCCACACCTGCTTCACTGAGAAAATCCCACCTAGCTCCAAAAGTTTTCCTGGAATGCCTTGCTCTTCACGAGAGCTGCTGCTGTAGTCCCAGGCATTCAAGCTACCCTGACGTGATACAAAATGTAAGTCGCTGGCTGTACGATTGCCAAGCAACAGTCCTGGTTGCATCTCAGGAGCCTCTCCTTTACAGGGCAAAAAAACCCCCACATCATTTGACCTAATCTGATGAGATCTACTCCTCTTTGTCCTCAAGCTTCTGGAGAGAATGTAAATGGCAAACATAGCCAGACAGGGTATTTTAAAGGGGTTTTTTTGTGCTCAGGATCAGCTCTGCTCTTGTTTCGCTGTTGAACACAACACAAGGCAACTCCATCTTCTGGAAGTGTGACAAACCTTCATGCCTGTATCCTAGACGGCATAGAAGATCTCCCTTTCCTCTTCTGATTCAGCCCGGCCCACCCAGAAGTACAGACTCACATTATACTTGGGCACAGTGAACCCACACACTTCACATGAACACTACGATTCTCTGATGACGACTTTGGATATTACCAGTAGGTCATAAAGCTACTCACAGCATTAAAGCCTGTCCTATGGTTATACCTGACTGATGAATGAAAGCTGGGAAGAGGGCTAGTGAGACCTGCACAGATTCTTGCAGCGACTGATAACAGATCTGTCGAGACTTGGTGGATTCTCCAGAGATACTTTCTACAACGTCTTCCAAAACGCTGAGTGTCTGATGGATGATCACTTTGGCTGCAAAATAAGAGGTGATACTTCCTGCATGCTGTCAAAACTACTCACAGGCAAGAAACGACAAGAAGTCAAGTTCACACACACATAGTAACTAAAACAACCTGCAAGGCAGCATATACACCAAATCCAGATCGGAGTCAAAAATTTTCCCAAGTGCGTGTTCACGAACATTTAAACAGGTTCAATTAGGTCACTGTGTTGCTTTCTTAAATTATACAGGTTTACTGCCCTACAGATGCTCAACTACTCGGGTGCAGAGGCTGAGGGGAGCTGTAAACAGCATTATTCACAATATGCTAATGCTGAAGAAGATAGCCAAGACAAAAGCAGCATATTTGCCATATATTTGCCATCCAGCAAAATATACTGCAGATTTCTATTTCTGAAAGTTAACAACCGGAGTGATACACAATCACTGTAAAAGCTAACCCAAATGCTGGGAGAACTTAACTGGCTCAATTCAACCCATGTGAGGAGTCTGCTGATATTCTTCTCATGAGGACCCAGCCATCCTCTCCTATGCTCCCTCCCTGCACACAGCTGACCAGCATATCAGGTTTGTCAGAAGCTGTGACAATGCATACTTCCAAACAATTTTTAAAGTGATTCTCAAAAAAAAAAAACCCCAACCCAAAAAGACACACCCAAAAGCAGTCCCAAAACATACACAGAAACTTCCAAAGGTCCCTGGACCCCATCAGTTCAGGGCTCTCCTCCTACATACATAGACCCTCTACAGTACTTCCTAAGTCTGTAAGAAACTCTTACTTTCCCCTTAAGGTTTCATAACCATAATCTTCATTAACACTGCCTCCCGTCAGTGTTTCTAATACTATAGCATGGTAGCCCCAGCATTGGGCTGTTAAGTATTCCTAATGCAATCACTCTCTTCCAAGTTTTATCACAAACTTGCTCCCCACCTTCCCTCCACAACTGAGAAAGACAGTACTTTGATGGAAGAGTTTACAAGCAACCTGGGGTGAGACTGCCCTTTACACACCCACAGAAGAAGGGTCTCTAAAAAAAGAAAGAAAACACAAATCGCTCCTTTCCTGTCCTCCCTATATGCTAAATACAGTTTCTCAGCCAAAATAACGATTAGAAAAACAGTTTAATGACGTCTTATCAGCAGTTTGCACTGCAGCTGTCAGAAGACAGCACACACCAAGAAAACCATTGGTACTTACTGTCCTCCAGCTGTACTTTCCTCTGTGGCAAGATGGCATTGGATTTTAATTGGCGGTATTCTCTCGTGAGGGCAGAGATTAGGCTGGCGTGGTTGGTGGAGCGAACTGCCCACTGCTGTTCACTCTCTGGAAGATTTGGCCAGGGCAGCAACAATACGTTTGACAGCGCTCTGCACACCAGCACCTGGGCCTACAAGCAAGGAGACATTAAGCAAAAAGACAAAGTTTTACCGTGTTTGCTCTCCATTTTATGCTAGAGCACAACCCTACAATGAAGTGACATTTTACAGCTGTCCAAGACATCAGGAGCGCCCACTGTTTGAGGGAAGAGTTCGACAGCAGATGCTGAGCCCAAGTGAAAACTAGCAGCTCTGCAAAGTAAGAGAGAAGCAAAGCTTCCTGACTTAAGGGCTGGAACCAGCTCCCAGCTCTGTCAGCCCTTCCCTGCAATGGTAAGCCTCTGTTTTTCATATTCGTAAAACAAAGATGATACCGCTTTCATTACTCCTTATCTGGTTTATACACTAAGCTTCTATGCTTGTACAGCACTTTACGCCTCCATGCCAGCACACAATACAACCGTATCCCAAACTCCACTGTGGCTTTTCAGTACTTCTGCAATATAAATATTAACTTGGAGCGAGGTATGTGGAATGCTAACATTAAATTTCACACAAAACATTATGTATGTCAGAATCAACGTGTCTGTACTGTAAAGATGATGCAGGATCATGGACTGTGTCAGCAAGTAAGACAGGAATAAGATCTAAGAGGTGAAATTGTGTTTTTTCAAGCTGTTGCTTGAAATAGATCGTTACTGGCAAACTGTATCACTGGTATTCCTGGATATTCACAGTACAGAGATAACTACTGCCCTTGCCCCCCACCCCTTTTTTTTTTTTTTTTTGAGGTTATACCTCGCTACAGTAAGAACTGAGGCACAGCTTCCCAAGGACACCTAACCTACATTCTTCATGTTTGAGACAAATCACCTTATCAGGAAGCCGCTGAGCAGAAGTGTCTGTGATCCTGTTGAACACCTTCTGTACTGCCGGGATGCTGATCAAGAACACTGGTCGCACTGTGGTGGCTAAAGAGACTAGCAGGTGGCATGCAGACAGCAGCAACTTCTCCTGCACCTGAAACAGAGGGGACACGTGGTCAGGCTGCTCACTAACACCCCCCCACAGAACCATACAATGCAATGCCGGCATCAGACAGCACAGTGAGCCGCCACTACGAGGTTTTTGCAAGCAATACAGTTTGTAGTATTTATTTGCCAATCAGAGCACAGGTCAGTTCCCTTAATACTGTGGAAGACAGAAATTTCCCTGCTTTCAAGCCATTAGACTGAATTTATATGCCTCTAAATTGCTTACTTTCGTATTAGTTTGACCTACAGTGCTATTCAGAATTGCTCTTGGTCTAACCTTGCATGAGACATTTGCTGCTGCTCTGGAAAACAGACATCCTGCTCCCACAGACTGATTCACATCAGGACCCACAGTGTGGTCCAGAGCAGACCGTTAAACACCTCAACACAACAGCACTGCCTCTTGAGGGTCTCCTGCTCTAGACAGAGACTAGCCTCAGCCCAGTGCCGACAAAGATACCTTAGAGCTGATGAGGGGTGTGATTGCCTCCAGAGCGGTGGAGACGAGAGAGATGAACTGCTCCGGGTTCTGCTGGTGAACTTCACTGTAGAACTGCGCGAGCCAGTGTGCGTAGGCTTGCAGTGCTGCCAGGGACTGAGCGTGGCTGTGGAGGAGCAGAGCAGGGTAAGATACATACACAGGATAAAAGGTACAGAAGCAGGACAGCTGCAGGAGGACACAAGTCCTGAGCACAGTGGATAGTTTTGATAGCATACTGGGAAAGAATATTGGCATTCTCAAAGTCGGCAGCTTTTTCTTTAAAAATTGTTTAATACCGTTTGTTGGGGTTTTTTTTTTGTCCTGGACTATGTACATTCAAGGCACATTTAAAGGTGCGCTGTAACTGCACTCACCCACTGAGCAACAGTATTAAGCCAAAGGGATAAATTGATAAGGTCAAATTATAATCAACTGGTCAGTTGACTATAACCATACTTTACAATTATACTTTTGGCACAGCGCTGTATTAAGATTGAGTCAGGACATTTCTTTGGGACCAGACAGGTGTCCTCCAGGTGTCTAACAGTGTACCTTTGTTAGGCTAGCATTAGAAAATGGATCACAGGTTTCTTCAGGGACATTGGACAGAGAAGAGGATGAAAACTCCTCACTAACAGATCATGGAAAAAACCTTCCAAATTATTTTAAATCAGAAAAGGAAAGAGACCATTAAAAGAACATCTGCACAAAATTCAGTGCTCGTAACATGGGATTACTAGGAGAAATCCAGGGCACTATATGATGAAATCTAGCAGGAGTTTTTCAAGGAGCTGCTACATGTGCAATAGCAACTACAGCAAGCACTTGACGTGTTTAAAAGGATAACCTTAAGTCCTGCTCACAAAATGCCAGCTGGTGGGAAGCAGGTTTGTACTACACAGCCTCAGGAATGGAAGGTCTCTAAAAGGCTGTCACAGTGGTGTTCTATTACTAACAGCATCAAGATTTCACACTTAATGTCAAGTCCTGGATCATTCATTTGTCTCGAAATGGCTTGCATAGCTGGAAGGTGTATGTTTGTCTTGGAAGCCAAGGACTTGAAACCCTGTACTAGGACAAACATCTTTTACCTGAGCCATAGATCTGACTTTGGTAGCAAAAAAATCCATAAACTAGAACTACATACTGACAGTGGATCCATTTCTTAAAATACCACTATTGTAACACTGATTTCATCATTTAATTACACTGCAAGAGAACTAAACTTTTACAGCCATTAGCACAGGGCAGAACAACAGTTTGCTTTTAGAGCTAATATAATGGGCATTTTTACTTGTCATCACAAATATATTTTTCTTTAAATAACCTGAGCACATCAATTTGAGGAAACAGTCGTCCAAAATGCCGGCAGTGGCCTTTACCTTCAACAGTTAAAAGGTGGTAGCCCCCTGGTTAGCTAGCAAGCACTGCAGAGAGGCACTTTTCAAAACACTGCGTGCCAAGCAAGTGGTTAGAGCACCAGATTGAGGAGATCTAACGCTTCCTCCACCCCATGTAGGCACCGAGTTCGGATACAATCATTTGCAGTGTATCTCTCATACTCACACATCGATCAGGTCAGGTTTCAGTACAGATGGTACTGCAGTTTCGATGTTGTACAGTTTAATTTGGGATCCATATAGCGTTACTTTTACCAACCTGGAAGAAAATACATATATGGTAGGTGTAAAGGGACTGTAAGATGGATATATACATGCACAAATCCGCTTAAACATCTTCTCTGAATGCAGCTCTTGGCAAGTCTGTGTCAATACTTAGCTAATAAGTAGACAAGATTTAGATCATTTAGTTGAAAAATAATTTAGAGCCTATTTCACTGTTTGTGATATGATGGAACAAGTACGATGTTCCTGCATGGAAATGAAAAAAAATAACCAAGGTAGCTGTGTAAAGCCTTTAAATTCTGTAATTTGCAACTATGTGCTAATTAAGTTGCTCGGAGGTGAAGAATCAAATGACATCTACCTTTCAGTTTTCACAGAACTCTTCATTTAACAAAAGAGATTTTGGTGACTTGGCTTTGAGAGATACAACTCTGAAGTAATCAGACTCTACATCACATTTCATTGCATCACAAATGCAGATGATGGAAAACAAGCACCTCAATCTTTTCAAGGGACTGATTTTGTTTAATCCCTCCTATTAGTTATTTCTTTGGTTAAGGATTTAGAAAGCCATCTGGGAAACTTAGCACTGATGAACGTAACAATTAAGGTTCTGGCCATTGAGTTCTATATATAACAAGGGGAGGCAGAAAAACCTTGATTTTCGCACTCGCTGCAGTGGTGACAATGGCTCCTTGTACTAGTGAAGGGACAGCAATTCCCCCTCCCATACCTACCTCTCCACCACTGTAAGAGCATCGTTGAACCTGGCAGCAAACACATCCCCAATGAAGTATTCTGCTAACCGACCAACAGCCTGCAGCAAGGAGCTCAGGTCCCTCAAGGAGCAGTGCAAACGACGGCAATCATTCTCTGCAGTGATGTTCAGCCTGTGACCTGAAATGACATTATGGTTCATTAGCAATGAAGCCAAACAAGCTAAGTGTAAACAGTCACTTGTGTTAATAGCCACTGTCTAAGAACCAAGCAGTCTGAAAAATCATACTTTAAAATCCTCGTGCAAGAAAAAACACATAACCTTGTGTCTAACAAATACAGCTCTTTGGGATGGGAAATCTAATTACAAAGCTACAGGAAATGCAAAGTTTATTCTAATTACATTACAAGCATTCTTCTTAAATTAGCTCGGCAGTGGGTCACAGTTCAAATCAGAGCACTGGCCAAGTGACTGAAATGCTCAAACTGAGTAAGGCAAGTTCAACTGTTCCGACTGCCACACTTCAAATTCCTCTTTAAAGGCTGAAACAGATGTTACCAACTGTTTCAGCCTTTCACACATTTATTTTCTTCTATTTGATACTAATACCTATATAAACAGGAGCCTTTTTGGTTACCGGTTGACATCAAAAAACAGTCCCAGCTCTGCGGAGAAGGCCATTACTCACACTCCCTCTGCTGGCTACACTGCAATAAACGTTCCAACACCAGAAGCACATTTGGAACAAGAGTGTATTTGCTTTTGATGTGAAGTGTGGTTATTCACTTTCGTATTTCTCAGAGACAAAAAGCATGCCGATAACTAGATTTGCCAGTCTTATTACCTATGTAATTGCCCAGGTTGCATATATGTGGTCTCCAAATATTCCAGACCTTTTACTAAAAAAAAGCAAATGTGTTCTACAATACCACCTTTCAAAGAAATTCTCTTTTCCTTTCCACTGCCCATATTTAATCTCAGATTAAGTTTTCAGCAACAAGCCTGCCCTTTTGTACCATCAGCACCTGTGTACTACCACCCAGTTCTGAATCCCCAGCTGCATCTGAGCTGCCACTTCTGATCCATCAGCTAGACAGTCAGTCCACGTGACAGCTTCTAATACGGACTGTTGCTGCAGCATTAAAACCCTCCACGTTGCTTACCCTAGGTCTGAAATGATCCTAAAATTTGAAGTATTTTTTCCTGAACTGTCTCTACAACAATCGCCATTCTGCCATGTATAGCAGTATTGAAGATGTAACAGATTCCACTACTGGTCGTATCAGAAAACTTAAATATAACCTTAGTTACAAGTTTCTCTCATACAGATCTCGCTACTACTACCTTATTTCTCAAGAAGGAGAAACAAAGCTGTGCTCATGCTTTTTATTCATATACGAAGGCTCCTGAAATGCCGGCTTCAGACACTACTGCATCCTAAACACTTCATCTTCTCATTGATTCACAATGGTTTTAATTCAAGCCTAAATAAAAATGTTCCTACAGTGGACAACTTCACACCAGATTTGAGCCCAAAGCAAACAGGACTGCAACCTTTCTTTAAAAAATTTTAGTGGGAGGAAAAAAGCAACCATTATCCCTCCATGTTACTGTAGTATTTGATGGTACTTGTTCTTTACAGATATGGTATCTTCACTTCAAGTACCAGAACAAGGGAAGAACCACAGCAATAAAAAAATAAATCACATTATTAGATTTTTCTCTGCTATTGGATTTTGACTACTGAACCGTTCGACACCATGCATATGTTCAGATCCTCAACAGAATATGGAATAAGCAACACCAAAACAGGTCTAGAGTGTTTTTGCAATGAGCTCTTCAAAGAGTGAGGACTGTGGTGCTGGGCGGTGGTTATTACCTGTCCCTGAAGTGATCACAAACTGCTGAAGTCCCAGATACACTTCCAAGTTATCCTGCAGAACTGGAAACTAGAAGAGACAAGAAATGAGTGTGATTTTGGGGCTTGGCAGACCCAACTACTAATTACTCTGTTAGAGCACAGTTTTCTTGTTTCTCCCTGGTGCCTTCAAAAAGACATTTGGAGAAGAAGCAAGTTGCTAGGTTCTGGGCTGATCCTGCGTGCCACAACTTCTCATGTCTTGATAGCTGCCATGAAAACAACAGAGCTCACCACCCTGAACGCACTTCTCTGTGATAGCTCTGCTTTTCCCACAAATATCAGTAATCAGCATAACAAGATACTGGTCTGTCAAGTATAAGTGACAGCACAGCATGCCACCAGTATGAATATGCAGATGGACGTATAACCCAGGCCAAACAGAGCAGGGGAAAGGCAGAGTCTGGAGAGCAGGAAGCCTGCGCTGTATCCACCTCACCCCTAAGGACCAGCTTCTCAAAATGCAGCTATCAAAATATTCAAAGAAGTTGAGTTCGGTACCTCCTTAACAGAGTACAGAGGGAAGTACTGCAGCACTCTGACAGCTGCATGAAGAACAGCCGAAGCCCCATAGGGAAAACGGCCAAGGGAGCAGACACCACAGTCATCGTGCATCCTGGTCTGGGAACAGTTAGCCTAACTCAGTCGTCCAGGGCTGACAGCAAACATGCCTGATCCTGGTGATACTTCAGCCAAGCAACAGGCTACACTACCACGGGGGACTGTATTATAAACCAGGACCAGAAAGCCTTCTAAGCAGCATTTGGCCAGCCGAGGTACTTCAGTGGTATCTATTAGGGGGTTACTTGCCTCGGGCCTGAATGCATTTGTATACATACAGGACAAAATTGCACACTGACCTTTTCCTTGCAGATATCCCACCTGAAAGAATATTTTCCAACCCTTTCAGTCTGGCATAATTCTGCTGAAAAAGCCACAACGTTTAAAGTGGTTGGTTTTATGAAGTTCACTCATCCATCAGCACAGGGAACTGCAGCCTCCCATTGTCCAGCACAGGGCAGCTTTCCTGGAGCCCCTTTCAGATACTGGAAGGGGTTCTCAGGTCTCCATGGAGCCTTTTCTTCTCCAGGCTGAACAACCCCAACTCTCTCAGCCTGTCCTCACAGCAGGGGGGCTCCAGCCCTCGAATCATCTTGGTGGCCTCCTCTGGCCCCGCTCCAACAGGTTCGTGTCCTTCTTGTGCTGGGGGCTCCAGAGCTGGACACAGTATTCCAGGTTGGGTCTCACAAGAGCAGAGTAGAGAGGCAGAATCACCTCCCTCACCCTGCTGGCCACGCTGCTTTTGATGCAGCCCAGGATATGGTTGGTCTTCTGGGCTGCAAGCACACATTGCCGGCTCAGTAGTATGTTTCCAGTCCTTAGCTCAGCCATAATGTTTTTTTTAAATAAAAATATAAAAGCATTTCAGGTCAGGCATCTTCTGTCTCTGCAGCAGCTCAGTTTTCTCTGCTTCCTGGGAATACGGTTCAGAAGTCTAGGTATGCAATACCTCCAGCAGAATTAATAGACTTGCTTTGAGATCCCAGTGCAATACTCGCCTTTCTTCTCATCCAGAGAAAAGGCACTAAGTACCCCGAATTTTGGGCTCCGCTGGCTTACAGCCTCAAGATCTGCTCCTCAAAAACCATTATGGTGCTACAAACCCAGGCAACTTTTACAACATCAATTCTAGCAACAGCAGTGGCACTAGCTGGAGAGAAGCACTTATCTGTGTTTATCAGATATAATTCCCAATTGTCTGAGCTCTTTTCAGCATCTGTATCTAGCCTTTCATTTAAACAAAGATTTCACTCTCCTTAAAACCCTAATAATGACACTCATCTGCCCAATTCGCAGCCCTGCCTCCTAATATAAAGGCCAAGATAAACAGCAGTGACAGATTACTGACAAATATTTACACTTTGAAAGATGGGAATTTCTAAAGAGCTTAGTGTGCAGCAAGTAGGACTCAGATGCTGACGGAAGTACCCTCTTTAAAACACACCAAGAAATTTGAGAAAGCCAAAAACCCAAGATTTTTCCTTCAATTTCTGGTCTCCTCCTTGCCAAGTTTTTGCATCCAAAAAACAAATCTCCCTACCTGTTTGGCACTGTGGCCTCTATCAAACAGCTTGTAACAAACTCCAGCAGTTGGTGCTCATTTCACACATTGTACTTTTGGTCTGGATAACTACTTACTAGTGTGGAGAAGGCATGAGTTGGCAAGAGCTCCATGACTTTCGCAACCACTTCCAAGCTCTGGCGCAAGTACCGCTGCCACTCGGTCTGCTGCTATGGGAAGAAACACCAAGGTAAGCCCAGCACTTCTAGAGGGAAACAGATGGCTTTTTGTAGACTAGTAGGTCTTAACTGATGCTTGGGATGAGCTAGCGCCTTTCCAGAGCTTGGCTTTTGCAGACACACGGATACTGAAGAGATACTGCTCTTAATGATTCTCATACGTTGCCAGACACCCGACGGAGAATAATTTTGCCATCCCATGCTTTGGGCACACATGCTTATTTCCCAGGAGTGATAAGCCACAAGAGTTTACTCCTCAAGCACAGTTACTGCTCAGGTGACAAGCATCTGTTAGGCAGAAGAACCTGCTCTTCCAGTGCTCTGGCCTCATCCATTTTGGCCACCTACTCCATTTTCACATTTATCAGTATTGAGATGTTTACTAGTACTGACTTAGGAGAAATAAGCTTAAATGAAAGCACCAACAATATATACAGCTTAAAGCTTTTGTCTCAGAGATATTTCAGCATTTAAATCCCAAAGCAACTAGACGCAAGCACAGAATGCCTCTGATAATTAGAACATTTTTCCCCATAAGAACCAAGTTAAAAACAAAGGTCATATCCTTTCAGCGTGACTAAGTAAGTTTTTGTTAAAAGCCTTTCATGCTGCTTTAAACCTCAAACCCCACACAGAATGGAGTGAAGAAGCAGCTGTCTAGCTCGTACTCCAAAGTACAAGCTCTGGGAAAGACATTCTAGGTGTGACCAGCGCAAGAGCTAAAATCTGGACCTGCAGCTGTCCTTGTTCAACTCTGCTCCTTACATCATCATCCAGCGTCTCGTCATCCAGCTCCTCCAGCTGTGCCTGGTTATACCTGAACTGGATTCGATTCAACACCTCTGTCAGCAACAGAACCAAGGCGTCTTCGTACCTATGACCATGGAGAAAAGAGAGCAAGAGTTTGATACAACAATTCTGCAGGGATTGTTGCACCCACAGACCTTGCAGCGGAGAAGATAAGTAAAACAGATGATGGTGTAACAGGAGCCACTGCAAAGAGCCTGCAGCACAGCTTTACAGGTTGGTTGGGGAAACACCAAGCAGATCCTGTATCATGCTGTTTCAGGTCACAAGCTACCTGCAAGGAAAGAGCCTTGGTAATATCTGATATCCCTCTACTTCCGAAAGGGAAAGCGAGAACTGTTAGCAACAGAAGCAGCCCAAGAGTTCAAAACAGGAAAGGCAGGAGTGGCTTGCCAGGAATAATAGCAGATGCACATGAACATGAGGCATCAATAGCCTCTTGTTGCTAAACCGCTCCTCAGCAGCCTGCCTAGTGCTTTGCTTTTTGGGCAACGAATGAGGAACAGATGAAATGAGGCAGAGTTATTGCTGCCTGCCTCAAAAGGGGACCTCCCCTGGGGCTATTTGTTCTGCTATCCTCTTTCCCTACGCTGCTGGTAAATGAATTCAGGCCCTTGTCCCCCGAAACAAAGCCAGAGCTTTCCCTCACTTATGCTGTAACACTAAAGGCATGTCACTGAAAGATACCTTTTCACCTCTCAGGAGCTATGCAGCTGGTACAGAGCACAGAAGATCCCACTTCTCACCGATGGCCTAAGAATAATGCCAAGTTGCAAAATCAGCACAAGAACCACCTGAGCATGCAATAACTCCTGGTGACACAATGCTGAAGTTTAGGGATCTCAAGGGGGTTTGGTTTGATTGTTTTAAAAAAAACTCCTTTCTCAAAACAGCTGGGGTCCGATGCAAAAAGTCATGCTCTTTTCTAGGTGAGATCCGGTTGGAAAATTAGGCAGTAGCATACACTAACAGATTGAGAGCATGATGCAATCCAAGTGTCAGACTCATCAGCTGTGTCATTCACTAAGCAGCTGAAAGCTGCCTGTGCAAAGCAGCTAGTTACCATTTTTTCCATACCCAGATGATGTAACTCTGGGTTTGGCCATTTATCCAGCAGTAAAAGTTGTAATGTGTACAAAACGTAAAGTGTATGAACCACAGAACAGGAAACTTCATCTGTGCTCCTGTGGTGTAACCACTCCCAGACTGTCAAACTGCAGTGTTCACATGTCTGAGAGCGTGCAGGAAGTTGTAGCGATAGAAGTTGTCATGAGGGACAGGTAGCTCTGACAAAACAGTAGAAGTTTCATGCACTCACATGATTTTTTTGTTTGTTTATAGTCCGACATATCTCCTAGAGAGACAGCTATTGTTTGTTTCAATTTTCCCCAAAACGAACTGTTTGACAGGAAGATAACACACGTTACATGCACGTTAGCCAGATGGAGAAGGGGAACAGAACACCAAGGCAGAGTTCAACAGCATTAGGCAGAGAGCAGCAAACTAGGAATAAATTATAACAAAGTTTAAATGCAAATACCTACTCCTTGAGAAATTAGAAACCCCACAGTTCCCATGCTGAAAGGAAGAGAGCTGTCTGGTGTAAGCTAGTTCCACATTTGCTCTTTGTGGTTACGATGTCAGGATGTCTTTCAAAAACCAACCATGTATATTTAGTGTGCTCAAGGGAAAGCAGCTTCCTTCTGTGCTTAGTGGAATGTAATACGGCACGAGCCATGGCACTTTTTAAGCCTCCAAAACTTGAACAGGATACCAGCATATTCACCAGATTTATAAAATGGCAATGAGACTTTTACTGAAACAGAGCCACCCACTTCAGGGTACAGCATCTACAAAGGAAGAGCTGCCAACTACTGGTGCAACTGGTACACAACTAGCATCAGAGGTAAGCAAGTGGAACTGTAACTCCCAAACACAGTCTCATCGATATTTCTCAGAAACACATCCTCCATTTAAACAGGAATTTTAAAATGCTAATAAAAAAGTTTTCTTAATTCATTAATCAGTTGTATGAGCTGCATGAACACTTACTAGGCAACTTACTCTGTGGTGTCCTCCCCTAACATGTGCTAAAATGTACTCGAAAATTTGCTAAAATGTGTTACAGTTCTATTTTAGACTGCAAAAGCTTTCTTCCTCTGGCTGCTAGGTTCACACGCAACATATGGAGGTGACAGTTTTTCTGTCCTAACTTGCTCAGTTTGAATTCTTTTGAATGAGTGTGAAACACTGAAGTTTACACTTGTTGTGCTTTACAATTTTAGAAAAAGAAAGGACTCAACCACACGTGAAGCTGGAATAAACGATAGCTTATTTCTCACAGTCCAACCCTGGTGACCGTGAAGTCTTTTTGTAGCTGTCACATCCTGACAGCTTCCTGACAACTTACCTGTTGAGCACTGCTTCTTTGTCTGCCAGACGACTTTTAATTTTGCTAGTCAGATAGTCCAAGAAGAGCGTCCAGATGTCTAAGCAAGAAAAGTAACCTTCATGGGTAGGCTGAAATACACCAAAATTCACAATGAATATCACGAGCTATGGTAAGATTGTTTTCACATAACAAAAATATGAGTTGGCATGCACTTCAATCCATGAGAAGAACTTCTTGCTTTATCGAAGAGGTCACTGGAGAGATTTATAGCTGTTAAAAAGATGAACAAGAGCTCTAGCACAAGTGTGGGAACACACATATTACAAGGCTGGTCTCAGCATTAACCCATCCCATAGCTTGCTGTATCAGCTTCTAGCATTTTATAAACCTGTTTGTCATTATTCATGTGCGGGGGTAAATAGGGCCAAGTTGCATTGTGACAGGTTCTACAGCAAGGTAACATGTACCAAAAGCCACGGAGTTGTTTTTTTTAATACTAAAACTAAAAATTACAAGGAAAGCCTCAGATGCAGTAAAAGCAGCAGATTCAGGAGAATGAAAAGCATCCCCAAACACAGAACAAGCAAGCTCGAGAAATTTCTCCAAACAACATTGTCTGTTCCAAGCACTAGCAAAAAACCTAAAAGCAGAAGCAAAGTTAAACACCAGACAAGTTGTTCTTGCAAGGTAACTCCATGTGACTCCTGTCTCCAACTAAATCCAAGAGCACATTAAGCCATTTCCAAGTCCCCAGCACTACTGGGGAAGTGCCACTAAGACACGTTCATTGCTTTTTTCTAAGCTAACTTCAGGTATCAACTTCACTGGGGAAAACAAGCTAGCCCTGCTGTACAAGGCAACAGAGCAGAGAACAGACGGAGGAAAAATGATGTCGCGGGGCTGTACCTGATGAAAAGTGTATTTGAACAACAGTGCCAGAAATTCAACCACAGGGAACTGGGAGTAGGACTCAATTCTTCGTAGGTGGACGCTCACAAAGAGACGGAGAAAGTCCGTAAACTTCTCAATGTAACTACAAGGGAAAGGAGAAAACACAACTGAGAAAACATGAAGGATGACACAAGGGAAAGCAACTTCACTGAAATAGTCATAAAATTCACTCAAAATTCTTTCATCAAAAGGAAAGTTACAATTAACAGCCAGTAGAACAATTAAAATATAAAGCCCTACAACAATTACCTACAGGACGGGCAACCCTTCATTCCATTAATACCTGAAACAGCAGAAAAGACAGTCTAGTCAAAAGCAACTTTAATATTCAAATAAATATAATTGAGTTCAATCAGGCCTGCAAATAAGCACAATCCCCCCCCCCACCCTAGAGAAATAAGTATTTAATAGTGAGGGTCATCTTACATATGTAGATAGGATTAGCGAAATAAACTGTACCACTGAGGAATTCAGCTGGAAGCAAGAAGTTAATGCAGGAGTTAGCAATACACATGTTAAGAGTTTACACGAGGTAGTGGGAGAGCCATGGAGCTGAGAGCTGGAAATGACGGGTTCTTCTGCAGCACAGAACAACTAAAAGTTTCTGAACTGAGCCCAGGCTTTTGCGACTGAATTAGACTATAAAGACGAATCTTCTTCCAAAGCATGGGACTACTCAATGCTTGGGACTGTGCAAAGTGAAGAACCAAAAGGGAGCCTGCTACCAAAATTTCAGGGAGTCCAGCAAGAGCACAACCTCGGTGCAAGCACTGGTGGGTTCTTGAGTACGTGACCGGGGAAAAACTACAAAGACCACAGTGGACCATAAAAGCTTTTATTGTGGAATAAGATCACAGCCTGTGCAACATGAGCTTCCTCAAGGTTAGAAATCCTCTTCCTACCTGTCTATACAGAAAAGTGTTAAATACCCCATCGGTATACAGGACCCATGCATCCCAACATCACACACAAACAGCAGGAGCTCTGGCGATCCAGTGACAAGCAGGGGTGTGTGCAGAGAAGCCCATCCTTCCTATATGGTAAGAGCTCAAAAGTACAAGAGTACTTCAAGCTTTTCTTCTAAATAAAAAGTTAGGCTTAGCGAAGTTTCAGACATGCTTGAACAGTCTGGTTTTACCGCACTCTCCCCCTCTACAAACTCTTGATTTTTTTGGCAGGGGGTGAAAACCCCCACTCTTTTTAACGAAAACTCACTCAAGACCAGAAGCATTGCCAGCTAACAAAGAGCTGCAGCACTGTTGGTTATGACAAGCCTACAAAAACCACACAATACCTTGAATATGCAAAAAGATTACACTTCGTTTTTTTCAGACCTGCCTACTCAACAAGACATCACTAAACACGTCTGATCACCGACCAAACACTTCAAAAGTAAAACTGGCAAAAAATAAGAGTCCAGACTCAAACACTGCCTTCACTTCTTTTCATTTTTATTTTCTAAAGAGGCGCTGATCTGAGCCATGTGAAATCCTTACTCAGTCCCTCGCTCTGCCAGCCCCAAAGCCCCTCTGCAACCACTGTGCCATTGCTTGTGTCCTTACTATCCACTTCCCACATTTTGGGATCTTCAAGGTAAAGCCAAACACAAATAAAGCAAAAACCAGTTTAAGCTTACTTTTTCTGGACTAGCTTGGCGGTACCAACCATTCAATACCACACTGATTTTGTAACAGAACAAAAATAAGCAGCACCACAAGAGAAAGGGAAAGGACAGACCCAGGGCAAGCAAGTTCTGAAGCTGGCAACCTACTGAAGGTAGTCTTCTTCAGTGCCAATTTTGTTTAGGATTTTGTTAGTTCAAGGCAGGATGACACTTTTATGCGGTAAGTTCTTTACTTTTGGACATAAAAGTATAGCTGTGCCTTTAAGGGACAAAAGGAAAATCCTCGCATCCTCTTCCACGGAGAGAACAGAATCAGCTCAGAGAAAGCTCTGCTTCTCCAGAAGCCAGACAGATTTTTCCAGTGTCCAGAACATCATAGTTACATCCCTATTTCAGACCTTCACAATGAAAAAAGAGGGGTCTCACAATTAGACACAATCTCCGTGGAGAACACGTCTAAGGAGCAGAACAGAAGGATATGGCAACACCATCTCTCCAAAGGCCACCACAGCTACAGACCTTCCACAGTGTTGCCAGTGAAGGCTGCTTCCTAATGTTCTCCGTAAAAGAAAGAACAAAGTTGAAAAAGGGACTGTGGGTTTCCAGGAGAGCTTTTCTGAAATCCAGAGTGCAACCCCCAGCTCTCTGTGCATGTATCTTGTATGCCGAGGTGGCAGATTTCTACCATCCTAGAACACATCTTATTTCTAGGAAGTGGGCGATACTACAGTCAGAGCAAGTTAGTCAAAAAATGAGCTACTACAATTCACTGTTAAACAGATGTCACGATTAATCTAGATTTACTATCCCAAAGTTACACATGTATCTAAAGACAGGGAAAAAGCGAATTTTACACCAGAAACATGCAAATCATCTTTACAGATGGACCCACAGTTTTTTCCTAAATTTGTTTTTTCTCCCGAGTGGCTATCAAAGAAAAACAAGAAAAAAAACCAAACCCAAAAAGCTCAAAAGCCTTGCTGCTGCATCTGGGAATAGAAGTATTTTATACAGCGGCACCAGAAATGCATTTCCATCATCAAGTATCCATAGCAAGATAACCAAGCACATTCGCAGACTTGCAACCTATTTGCCAACGTCAGCACCAGCCTGCCTGCCTTCCCGTGGCAGCAGGCCTGCCACCAGAGGCAGCATCAAGTTCTCACCTCTTCCACCACCCTGCCAACGCATGGATTCAACCACTCAACACACCAGCAAGATAAGTCTCACTTTCTCTCCTACAAGTAGGAATATTCAATGTAAGAGAGCTGGGCCGTTTTAGGCAACGAGGATGGTAGTAACTTTCTGGAAAAACGACAATACGCAGCCTCCCAAGATGCTGCCACTTCCTTGCTGCCTCCAGTCAAGCATGCCAGACAGCGGTGGAGCCATTCACTAGTGCTGTGAATGATGGAGTTCCCCAAGCTGTCTTCTGGTGTTTTTTAAAAATAATAATAAAAAAAAAAGTGGGAAAAAAAAAGCAATCAGAAATCGTCACATCTCAATGAAAGGTCAGAAACAAATTCTATTTTCTTTCAAGTCGTGACTCGCAGAATATCTACCCACTCTTTGTAGGTCTGAGTTTAAGCAGAGAAGGCAGATACCGACCAGCAACGGGAATGCTGTGATGCCTTTACCTCACTGAGCCTCTTCTGTTTTCTCTTACAACTGAATGAAGGGCAGGTTCAGCTCTTGTGCCACCTCAGACCTGCAGTCAAACAGTAACCAACGGGGGAAAGGGGAGGAAGAGGACAGGAAAGAATACAAACCTGTGCCACCACGGTCCCTTAGCAAACTCAGCCCCTTACCAGAACCTTACCTGTGGGCACCTACCTTTCTGCCTGTCTCCCCCAGCACAGTACTCTGAAAAAAAGGCCATTAGACACACCATGCATGACCGCAAAATAATAAAGACAGTCCTTTAGAAAGCAAGAGGCCCTAGCACAGCTACTTAGCTGTTCGGTTGCTCCTACCTTTCATCCAGTTCCTCTAGCCGACTCTTCACTGTATGGGCATTGTTTTCCTTGGTAATCTTCTGTAGGAGGTAGAAAGTCTGCTGGAACATCCGTAGCAAATACTCTTCAAACTCCATAGGCACACAGTTCTTAGACATCAGTTCATTGATGCAAGACATAGCCAAGACGCCAAGTCGGCCACGCTCCTGTCCCAACACTGAGTTCTGGCTGCTGCCATTGACAGAAGACATCTTCCGAACGCGGGTGTCACAGCCAAAGCGAGCAAAGTGGAAAATGGTGGTGAGGAGTGATGGGGTGATGCTAGTAGACAAAGGGATCCAGCTGAAGAGGTGTGCCAGGCACTCCAGTGCCAGGGAACATATATATTCACTTTCTGTATCAAGGATGGGGATTGGCTGATTCAATAATTTGGCCGCACTGGGACTCTGCAACAGGCTACTTAACAGGTCACCTGGGAAACAAAGCACAGATCTCCATTATAAACCAGGGCAATTGCCATCAAATGGCACAACTGCCAGCCCTAGCTATAAAACAAAAGCCATCAGAGCCTCTGGCATTCAGCAAGTTATTGTACAAAGATTTGTCCGAGATGAACCAGCAGATTTTTGTATTCGGGAATGTTCGGAACTTTTGTTCAGATGATAATAGCAATGCCATGGGGTATATTTTAGGAATTTATTACAAAATTCACTCTCCTCACAAGGTCAAGCATCCTTGATGTAAGCTTGCACAAGTTCTCTGGCACATCCATGTTACACTGAACCTTGGCAGAGTTGCTTCTGCTTGCCTACGACAGCTTGTGGATGATGTAAGAGCAGATGTTCCGAGTCTCACCAAAAAGCCTACTCAGTACCGTACCTTTTCTCAGTGACCAAAAGCCCACAGCAGGCACACATCACATTCCTCAGCCTCCAGCCACTCATGTTACAAAGATTTCCCGAGCCAGGTGGGGTTTGAAGAATTCTGCACAGCCTCAGGATTTATCTTCCGCAAGTTTATCCAGTCTCCAACTGAAGCCAGATAAACCAAGTATTTGCAACACCCTGTGACAGAGTTCCACAGCTGAACTACACATTGTGTAAAGATGGTTTTCATTTGGGACGTGTCAGCTGCTACTTTCATTTCCTACCTCCTGTACCCAAACAGGGAAAAGAATTAATCTCTTTCCGTTCACCTTCTACATGGCACTCAATAGCTTTCTACTGCAGCTCCTCACTCTCAACTTCTTTGAGAGCATGAAGAGTACTACTTTTCTTGTTAATTACATGGAAGCCATTCAACATCCTCAATCATCTTTACTGTCCTTCTACAAAACTTACATTTTTACTCTACACCTACTGATATGGGAAGACCAGAACGGCAGCCACGATTCAGGTGCAGGTGAACCTTAATTCCATACAGCACCACAGCAGTTACCTGGTTTTGACTGGTCCCAATCAAAGTTTTTTGTAGAATAATCTGGCATAATGCTCAGAAGTTAATCCTTGGATATTGAAGGTGAGTGTGGAGCCCATGATTTGGCACAAGGTGAGTATTGCTCTCCCTGCCCAAATGAGGTTGTATTTCCCTGCATTGCATTTCACCTTCCACTTGCCCAGAGACGCACAAGATCTTCCTGCGAGTCTTCAGTCATACCTCCTTTTCAATATTCTGACCATCTCAGTGCCATTGACAAGCCTCCTTGTCTCCTTACTGAGCTCTTTCCCAGGTCTCTAACAAGCACGTCCATGAGCACAGTCCTCAGCAGTACTCCACAGGTGACCTCCCCCATCAGGGCAAGAAGGGACCATTTCCACGTACTTTTTATCTCCTACCTTCTAACCAATTAATCAACAATGCGGAGACTCCCCTTATCCCCGACTGCCTTTGCTTTCCCAAAAGCTTTTAGCAACAAAGCTTTCTGGAAATCCAAGCAGACACCACCAGCTAAGCTGCCCTTCCCCACAGAAGCTGCCAGGCTTCCACATACGTGCTAAAAACCTATCCACCTGCCCTAACCATCAGGTTACTCACTACACTTCTCTTCCTTGAATAGTCTCTTCACCTTTAGAAATCCACAGGCATTCACTATGTTACAGAATTTAAAGTTCTCCCCAGAAAATCTGAGTAATTTTTTCTCTGAAAGTGAAATGACCCAACACACTACTGGTAGGAAAACAACACATATGATTTACTGAGCTAATTCCAAAGTACTCAAAAGCATGCGTGAAGAACAGATTCCTCTTCAGTCTCCATTTTTCATCAAGATAGATGTATTACATCATGAAATTCCTAACTCCTTGTCATACATTACTGTTGTTTCTTTCTCCTCCGCTCCTGGAATTTAAGGCATCGTGCTACTTCAGCCGAATTCAGTAACCCTGGACTTAGTCTTACTATTAAAACCAGCCCCCATGGTAACATTCACAACTATACATACACTACAATGCAAGAGCTGCTTGCATCGTGCTTTTACAGAAGCAGACATGCTTCTTTCAAATGTCCAGTCCAGCAAACTCCACAAAAGTCAATGAGAACCAACGATTCTGATCTTTTAATCCATCACCACCAGAAACTGTAGATTAGGTCCCTGTAACTCGCAGCAGTTGCTCTGAATGCTTTGCACCCTGTTAAATTACCAAAGCTCAGAGTAAAGGGACAATGAGAGTTGAAGGGATTTTAAGTTATATTTGGTGTCTTTGGAAACAGTTTATAAAATTACAGGATCAACTGCATTCATGCACCAGGAGAAAACTCTTGGGGAAGGGCTGGGATCAGGCTAGTTCCGCACAAGTAAGCGGCAGCAAACATTTCTCTTACTCATTTGTTTATCGTACACGAGTCAATAAGTTTATGACCTGAAGAGAGTTTATGACCTTTGGAAGAAGGGGCAGGCAACTCAGGAGGACTACAAGGATGCTGTGAGGTTACACAGGGAGAAAATTAAAAGGGCCAAAGCCCAACTAGAAATTAATCTGGCTACTGCCATAAAAGAAATAGAAAGTGTTTCTATAAATACATTAACAACAGAAGGAGGGCTAAGGAGAATCTCCATCCTTTACTGGGTGTGGGGGGAAACACAGTGACAAAGGATGGGGAAAAGGCTGAAGTATTTATGCCTTCTTTGCCTCAGTCTTTAACACCACCATTTATCAGCACTCCTGGCTAAATGGGGAGGTCCCAGTTGACTGGAGGTTCACAAACGTGACTCCCATCTACAAGATGGGCTGGAAGGAGGATCCAGGGAACTACAGGCCTGTCAGTCTGACCTCAGTGCCGGGAAAGATCATGGAGCAGATCATCCTGAGTGCCACCATGCGGCACATGCAGGACAACCAGGGGATCACGCCCAGGCAGCATGGGTTCATGAAAGGCAGGTCCTGCTTGACTAACCTTATCTCCTTCTACGACAAGGTGACCCGCTTGGTGGATGAGGGAAAGGCTGTGGATGTTGTCTACCTGGACTTTAGTAAAGCCTTTGACACCATTTCCCACAGCATTCTCCTGGAGAAACTGGCTGCTCATGGATTGGATAGGCGTACGCTCTGCTGGGTAACAAACTGGCTGGAAGGTCGGGCCCAAAGAGTGGCGGTGAATGGAGTTAAATCCAGTTGGTCACAAGTGGTGCTCCCCAGGGCTCTGTGCTGGGGCTGGTTTTGTTTAATATCTTTACTAACGGCCTGGACAAGGGGATCGAGTGCACCCTCAGTAAGTTTACAGACAACACCAAGTTAGGCAGGAGTCTTGACCTGCTTGAGGGTAAGAAGGCTCTACAGAGGGATCTGGACAGGCTGGAGCAATGGGTCGAGGCCAATGGTATGAGATTCAAGAAGGTCAAGTGCCGGGTCCTGCACTTGGGTCACAACCACCCCATGCAGCGCTACAGGCCTGGGGAAGAGTGGCTGGAAAGCTGCTGGGCGGAAAAGGACCTGCGGGTGTTGGTCGACAGTCTGCTAAATATGAGCCAGCAGTGTGCCCAGGTGGCCAAGAAGGCCAACAGCATCCTGGCCTGTATCAGGAATAGTGTGGCCAGCAGGACTAGGGCAGTGATCGTCCCCTTGTACTCAGCACTGACGAGGTCCCACCTCGAACACTGTTCAGTTTTGGGCCCCTCACTACAAGAAGGACATTGAGGGGCTGGAGCATGTCCAGAGAAGGGTAGCAAAGCTGGTGAGGGGTCTGGAGCACAAGTTTTCTGAGGAATGGCTGAGGGAACTGAGGTTGTTCAGCCTGGAGAAAAGGAGGCTGAGGGGAGACCTTATCGCTCTCTACAACTCCCTGAAAGGAGGCTGTAGCGAGGGGGGAGGTTGGTCTCTTCTCCCAAGTAACAGGTGATAGGACAAGAGGAAATGGCCTCAAGTTGCGCCAGGGGTGGTTTAGATTGGATATTAGGAAAAATTTCTTCACCAAAAGGGTTGTCAAGCATTGGAAAAGGCTGCCCAGGGAAGTGGTGGAATCACCATCCCTGGAGATATTTAAAAGACAGGTAGACATGGTGCTGAGGGACATGGTTTAGTGGTGGACTTGGCAGTGCTCAGTTAATGGTTAGACTCAATGACCTTAAAGGTCTCTTCCAACCTAAATCATTCTATGATTATGCCTAAGGAAGGGATTCGTCAAGTAAAGAGCTATAAATCATGCAAAGTCAATAATAAAGAGATTATTGCTGAGTAAATTGTATATGGATGCAACAACCCAGATGTTTCCCAACATATGACATTATCAGAGCTCCTTTGCTTAAGTGGTAGGAGAAATGAGTTTAACAATGTCTTCAAGTGCTATTTAAAAACTATGCAAGATTTGCAAGTAACCACTTCACTTTGCTCCCCTGTGCAAAAAAAGACTTTCCAAATTTCTAAAGAGATTTTGGCTCTGACAGAAGTATTAAACATTTATAGGGACTCTGAAGCTTATTTTGCCTTTTGGAACGCCTTTAATGTCACCTGAACATAAAGAGAAAAAGGTGGTGGTCTCATTTAAGCAACAAAAAAGTTCAAGTGTCAACAGTAAACAGGAATACTTTGCTGCTTGAATGAGACTCAAGTGTAATAATATGTGGGTAAAAAAAGATTTGGTCAGCTTACAGATTTCACAAATTTTACAGACAAAGAAACAATTAACATCTCCAGGGCAGAATTTCATGACAGAGTTTCACTAAACCCATGGCTGACCCATGGGTTCACCTTCCAATCAAAGACCCATAGATGTGCAATGCCATGACTGCCATCAACTTGTGTGTCCGGCTTTAAGCCTTGTAGATTCTTCATGTTAGCAACCCAACAGTGCTCTTACTCCACTCTGTGAATCTTTCCACCGATCATATCACCAAATAGTGACCTAAGGGACATTTAGTTAGTAAAGCAAGTAAAGAAAAAGAAGAGAGTCCTTCAGAAAATACAGAAAGTGAGCAAGCAGTGGGCAAGAGGGAAGCACCCGCTGCTCTTCCTTTTGGACTTTACCCAATGAAATTAAGCCTGAACTTCTAAAGGAACTGTCAGTGTAGTCTTAATTACTAGCAATTATCTTGAAAATATGCTGTAAGAAGTCTGTTTGTTTTCCCTGAAAGGGAAGAAAGGAAAGGCCCGGAACAGAAGTGCAGCACACTTTCACTTTGAGAAATATGAACTAAAGTCACAAGGTGAATACACAGGTGGATAAAAAGCTGCCTCAGCACAAGCACCATCCAATGATTCCCTGAGGAACTGAGAGGACATCTCAAACAGGCTTCCACTGACCATCAGCCCATGATTTGTTCCACTGGTTTTTTTTGTTTTTATTTATTACAACTCTAGACAACAAACCAGACTTTCTGGGTTGTATCAATTTAAGTTACTAGCACCTCAGAACAAACCAGTGTTATTTTTTTTCCAAGATAATTCTGGAACCTGATGTTCATGGGCCCCTCCTGCAGGCACGTCCTTGGATGTGCCTGCACTAACCAGCATCTGCTAGTGTGCACCTGGACTCACCAAGCAATTCAACCTGTTTTGTACAAATACAGCATCATTAATGGCTACTGAGGCACTTGCTACCGACAGTTGATACTAACATAAATCGGCTTTTTACCATGGAAGATCCCAATCTTACCCAACATCATACCAAAGTACTGAGGCTCGTGCTGCCAGGGTGTGTCAAGCTGGCAATCCTGCCCTCTCCAAGCAGCACGCGCACTCTTGCCAAGTCATACTACAAGTTTTGTTCTTTTCTGTTAATTTTTCCCCCCCCCTAACTTTTCCTAGCTATAGCAAAATCCACCCTGCCTAAAACCAAGGAAATATTTCTTCCCGCTTCAGTTTATGTTTTGTATATAAATATAGAAGTGTCTTAAGGTCTTCTGCAGGAAAGAAGCACTTGAAATTCTGCTCAGACTTAAACGTGAAAGTTTTAACACTAACCAAAACATTAACAAAAGCTTATCACAGGCAGCTGTCTTAAGCTGACTAGTGCAATCTGGCCACAAGGAAGTGATCTGCAGCTCTCAATTAACTGTTTAAGGTCCCACAGACGAGCGAGTGAGACAAAGGTACATGATACAACTGTGTTACCTCACAGAACACACTGCACTGAGCTCAACTTGGTACCAGCATGACTCTGGAGAAACAGGTATCAGATCCACAAGGGTTTAATCTTCTCTCTGTGCACAACTGGTTATTACAGGTTTCCAGACCCTAAGCCCTTCTTTTTTTCTTGTTAAAAGCAGACCAAGCCAAAATCAGAGCTTTTAAACAAAATATTGATTTCAGTGCATCACAGTATTTCTTCTTGCTTTGTTTTCCAAGAAGCAGGAACAAAGACACCGCATGCTACTGGACAACGCCTGGGTGAGCTGAACATTAACAACGTGTTACATCAAGGCACAAGAAACACTGGTGGTCATCAAGATCAGCTTTGTGCCTGGGGTGACCCTCTACATCTATCCCCTGTCTAGCCTTAACAGGGTTAAGTGAAACGTGCCCCAACTACAAGGACATAGAAATATATTCTCCATTTTGCAGGTAACTAAGAAGTATGTATGGAAATAAGTTTAGATCAGATAAACACCCACGCAAAAGACTAACAGGAATAGGTAGAAAACAAACTTTCACAATATATATGCACAAAGTCCTAGCCACCTTTTTTTTAGTTAGGGCTTCAGTTTTGCTCCACTCTGGCTTTTGTTGTGCTTACAGCCCAAATTCATAGATGACAATGCCAACTCACTAATGTTAGAGCATTTTGCATTGACGCTTCAGAAGCTTTTTGCCATCTGAGGACAAGCAGCTAGAGGTGCAATCTTCAGCAATGCAGCATTATCAGTGGGGCATCCCCCCCAGTGGGAATGGGTTCTTCACATAAGGTTTACCTTTCCAACCATAAATGTGTTGACCTATGAACAGCTCTTAGAAAGGTTCATACAGTGGGACAGGGCTAGAAAAAAACAGCTCTTAGAAAGGGCTAATACAGGGCTAGACAGAAAAGGAAGGGATCTATGCCTGACATTGCAAGTTAAAGTACATAGAAATAATATCTTGTAGCTTAAATGCAAGTATTCAGCTTTAGCCATCCTTACCACTTTCTCCTGACGTTGGGGATGGTGGTGGAGTGGCAGCAGTAACGCTGTGTTTGTCCCAGATGCTCTCCAAAATACCTGGCCAAAGAGAGATTTTTCAGAACAGCCTGCTAAAAAAGACAGATTGATCTAACGAACATACCGGAGACTGCAGGAGATCTTCAGCAGAGCACATCTTTAGCACTTTGACAAGGAACATTGTCTTCTTCTAGGGAGTCCAAAGAAATTACCAATTGCTTATACACAGTCCCTCTTCATAAAGGGGGGGGGACATACATAGCTATACAGCTGCTCTGCTACACAAGCCTGTTTCATAGCAAGCTGACTCAAGTGCCTGAGGGTAGAGTTTGAGTGTTCAAACTGCAGAAGCAGCCACTACATCGCCCACGCGTTGCTTCACTGAACCCAGAATGTGCAAGCTTGCTAGCACCTTAGGGGTGGTGAAGGAGGACATTTGTTTCAACACTGCAAGTGCCGTAACTCATACCTGTGAGGAGCCCAAGCACTGTCTGCACCTGGTCTAGGAGCAGCTTGCGTAGCTCTTCTTTCCGGGCTACGCTAAGATCTTCCCGCGGACAAGCCAGTTCTTCCGAAGTAGTTTTCAACATGATGAGTCCCAGAGGAGTGGTCACAGGAGACTGAATTAACTGAGAGAAAAACACATGAATGTAACACGTGGTGATAACATTCTGCAAAGCTATCAGCTGACAAACATGGGGTTAGTAACACTATGAGAAGTTTACAAGCGCTTCAGGACTGAAGGAGTATCAGTTCCCACATTTTGGGTCACTGCACATTGAAGGAAGAGAACTGCAAATATTCGATGTCCTGAGACATTAATCTACGACGTTGCAACAGTTCACATACCATGGGAATCCTTGGGGTTTCAAGAGAGCTTTCACAATGTCATTGCACACATTCTCTGTGCCAGCATGTTTACCAGTAACAGTTTGTTCCTTCTCTTCACTGCCTTCTGCTGACATCATCACTTCTCAGAATTGCCTCAGCACCACCGGTTTCACCACGTAACAGGGCTGCCACCACAGCCACACTCAGGTCAGGAGCCTGCACCATCAGCCAAGCACTTTCCCATTAAAAAGTCCATCCCTTCCCAAAAAAAAAAGCTGCAGCCAGTATCTGACGACACCAGGACACAGCTAAGGGATCTGACCTTGCCTTGCATCTGTATTGCATCTCAAACTAGAAATCACATTTACCCTAAAAAGACTGACTTCCACCACGGACAGAACATGCAGGAATAGGACCAGAGAGAGCAATGATTTTTGCCTTCATTAGCCACTGGGATATTAAAGACTCATTCATGTCACAGAGGAGGCCACCAAGATGATCCGAGGGTTAGAGCACCTCTGCTGTGAGGACAAGCTGAGAGAGTTGGTGTTGTTCAGCCTGGAGAAGAGAAGGCTCTGGGGAGACCTTAAGAGCCCCTTCCAGTACTTAAAAGGGGGCCTACAAGAAAGCTGGAGAGGGACTTTTTACAAGGGCATGTAGTGATAGGATGAGGGGTAATGGCTTCAAACTGGAAGAGGGGAGATTTAGATTAAATTTCAGGAAGAAATTCTTGACTGCGAGGGCAGTGAGACACTGACCCAGGTTGCCCAGAGAAGCTGTGGCTGCCCATCCCTGGAGGTGTTCAAGGCCAGGTTGGATGGGGCTTTGAGCAACCAGGTCTAGTGGGAGGTGTCCCTGCCAAGGGCAGGGGGGTTGGGACTAGATGGTCTTTAAGGTCCCTTCCAACCCAAACCATTCTATGATTGTATGAAGTGGGACAAAGTTTTATTTTAATCTGAAATTCAATCCTGATCTTCTCTGTTGACCTGGAACATCCAAAATGATTTATGCACTACTCCCTCTGGGAGAAAAAGCCTAAAGCCAATCACAATTACTACAAGTAATCCTTGAAGTCATAGATTCTGTAACACAGTCTGACTGGTCCTAATCTCACTGACCCACCAAACCAGCGACAGGCTGAGTTAATGTTGCTCAGGCTACACAGTCTGGTGAAATACATGGAGGAAAAAGTCCATCTAAAAGCTCCTATCTAGATGTACATGAGGTTGTTGGCTTTCAGATGGCACAGGAGCAGACAGAGAAAATTAAACAAAACAGAAAATTAAACAAAACACACAACCTGTTAGTAAATTACAGACAGGCTTAACATCTCCTCTCAGATTATTTTCTGATGATACCAGGAAGTTTAGCAGTACCGTGCACTGGCACTTCAGTAACATTAAACAAATTTTATACCTCTAAGAAGTAGCACTTTCTATGTAGAATTACTGGGTTTGCATAATGACAATATCATAATCCAAGCTACTTCTCCACCCCTCCAACAGTTCAGTAAAAGTTTTACAGTCTAGAGTATTGGGATACTATTTAATACTAAATAATCAAACAGTTGCTTCAAACAATCTCAGAAGAAAGCCCTGAGAGAGGACTCATCTGCAACTCTAAAAGCAAGTCATTCTGCTCCTGTGCTGCTCTTAATTATTTTGAGGTCTTGGAGTTCAGTATTAGTGTTTTTCTTCCACTTTCTCTGAACATTTTTGGAAGGTGTCTGCTATAGAAATTAATTTATTTCCTTCTGCAGCTGATTTCACAAGGAGAGGCTTAAGGAAAAATAGATACCCAAAGTGGGCTCTGCAATCACTTAAGATAACCTCCAAAGTGCTAGAAAAGCAAGTAGAAGCTCGGAAAGCATTTCAATTGCAGATCAGATGACATGAAAGCCAAAACTGTAAGCGTAGATAGTTGCCTCTGAGTACTTATTGCCAAATTGACAATTCAGGAAAACACTGCAGCATGTTGCACTACGTGATTACAGAAAGCTATCTGAAAAGAGATTATACCAGTTAGTAACAAGCTCTGTATGTCAAGTTAGCATTTTTTTTTTAATTTTGCAATTAATACTAGATCCATTTGTCTTAACAAATAAACTGACGCTCAGGGACTTTGATTTCTTTTCTTTTTTTTCTTTTTAAGTAACTGCCTTGTGGCTTGTCTGTGGGCAGAGTTGCATTCAAATCATGTCATTATGCCAGCAAAAAACGTCTGTGCAGCACTTCAGTTTACACTCAGCTTCTTTAAGCCAATTATGAACAATTTTAAGAGAACCAGAACCATACATTCGAACCAAAAGAGGAGGTTTGCCTAGTTAGGCTCCAGCAGCAGTGAGACATTATCCTGGCTCAGCTTCACTGTGACGATGCTGAATTACAACCAATATTCAAACTAACAGCTCTGTCTCAGCCAGGATCCTCAAATACATACCCTAGTCTTCCCGTATAAGCCCTCTTAAACACTCCAACAGCATTCCATTAGTGACCTGACGTGATGAGGTGCCAAAGATTTTAAGGTATCCTTGGCTATTAGGTGAAAAATCTCCAGCAGACACATCCAGAAACATCACTTTTGAGAATCACCTAGTGATGCATCCAGAGGTTTACTGACTTTTTTTTTTTTTAAAGAGCAACCCACGACCTCTACATTTTCAACATTTAAAATTCAAAGTGCAATTGATGCTTGTTGCATAGTATTGTTCATTTGTCAAAAAAACTTCTAACACTAGAAAGAAATGTAACAAGTAGGAAGCTAAAGGTTATTTGCAAAATTGAAAAGGAAAAGGAATTTAAGAAGCAACTTTGTCTTTCATGTAATTATTTAATCTTCAAGGGCAGTCCCTACTCAAGGAAACAAAATAATGCCACGCTATGAATGAAGCGAAGTTTTCCCTTTAGAAACTTCTTACCTGCAAGATGTTAGTGAAAAAGTCATGGTAGAACATTGGCCAGTCTTGCCGGCCAATATCCACAATGACTTTGCAGAGTTTGTTCCTGATGAAGTAAGGCAGAGTTTTATGGTGAGCCAGAAGGAGCTTGGGGAGGCAGCTGCGGATCTCCATTTTGTCTTGAGATGGGACCCCAAGCCACATCTTATTGATTAGGTTCTGGAAGAGAAACAGAACTCCCAAATGAGCTCATTTAGACATGCTAATATGACAATGCTTCACTTAAGTTGAATGGTTAGGTGCCTGAATGGGTAAACCTTAAAGATACCAGGTACAGTGCCTGAAGGAAAAGCCTCTTAATATATTTTAACAATAGCTTTTCAGATAGAAGTTTATAGCTTCCGTAAGTGAAGTTTGGGGAAAAGATGACCCCTTACAGCAGGTATCAAACAAGCAGCCACAGTTCTAGTTTGAGACTACTGCGAAAGGCAGTAAAAGCTGTACTCAGTATGACAGCACGGACACGTCACACAGGGACACAGCACCAGGCAGAGCTGCTGCGTCTTACGGCTCAGGGCTGCTAGCACACAAGGCAGCAGCAGGGAAAAGGCTACAGCTTTCAAATCTATCCATGTCTCTCACTGACCAAGCATGGTCAGTTAAAAACTTCAGCATCTACAGTTGATGTAGTTCAACCTTCTTTACTGCTGGGGCAGATCTGTAGGTAAGGAAACAAGCAGCCATTAGCTGGTTAAACAGAAGATGTTTCTGTTCTGCTAGACAGAGGCTCACTGGGCAGAGAGCTGAAATTCAAGATGCTTTAACTGCTCAGCAGTCCAGGACCAATGCCGACATCTTTTAACGACACGTCGAGGTGAGCGTGTGCAAACTAAGCTGGGCAGAACAAGAACAGCTCAAGAGAGGGCAAACCCTGCCCGAATAACTAACTTGGAATAAGCTCTGTTCCCTAACAGGTTACTAGGGCAACCAAAGACAGCGATGGTTCAACCTGCCGAATAAAACTCTCTGAGCTTGTCTCTTACAAGCCACACACTGTATAGGGATGAACTCTAACAAAAACCCCCAAATCCATCCCCACCACAACAGCGTCAGGTTTGTAGAAGCCCTCCAGAGTTCCATGAAAGATGAGTTTCAACGCCCCAGAAATTGCTACCAAGATCTCTTTGCGTACACCACCATTTCTATTAACTGACAAGTGAGAGCAACCAGCACCTTACCATTTTAACCAGTTTTTGGGTCAAGCAGAACTAGTTGGCATGCATAAAGTATTTCTGCTATCTTTTAACCCCAGACACCTACATTTTCCCCGTTAAAGGGGGAACCATAGCCTTGTATGAAGCAGGGGAAAAAAAAACAAAACAAAACCAAACCCCAAAAAAGGGGAAGCAAGTTCAGTTTTAGATGATTCTGATGCCACCTGGGTCTACTGAAGCTATGCTGGAAGGTCACCATTGGAGTGACTGTCTTGCAGTGACAGGGCACCACTTTAACAGAAAGCTTTTAGTCCACTTAAAACTGGACAAAATCTGTAAGACGGCAGAGTTGCAAATTGCTTTCCTGCCATGCTATGATCCCATTTAGGGGCTCTGGAGCACTAGGAGCAGAGCCTCTCTGGATAACTTACGGAAGAGGCCTGCTGCCGAGGCAATGGCTGTGCCCGTCTGCAGGCATATGGCTTGGAGAACCCAAAAGCAGGAGATACTGCAACATGGTTTGTTGCAGAAAATGGACGATTATTTATAGACAGAGTAGATCCAATTCACAGTACGGACATACTGTACGGAGGTACCAGCTCACAGTGTAGAGGCCCAGAGTTCTATTTATACATTTAAGTGCCTCAAAGAGTTTGCTTTTTGTGTTTTATCACAAAGGAGATCCAGAAGTATTGCTTAAAAACAACGATGACCCAACCAAATGAGAGTTCCTCGATGCAAATCCAGAATGAGTTTCAGAAGTCCCAATACTATTGGAAGATGCTTTAGCTTTAATATTCGTGCTTTAATGTCCACTGAGTTTTGTCCTACTCATTTGACCTGAAAGTGGCAGCTTTCTCCATCTGTGAAATGGTTCTCGGAAGATATTCTTTTTTCCAAAAGCAAGAAGTACAAACAGTTCATCTGGAAGGGGGCCACGAGAATTTTTATTCCAGATCCACTTTTAACTTCCTAGATATTCTAGAAAATACAATGTTCTCGGGAAGTTTTGGGAATGATCCTTGTGTTTATATACACACTTTTACTGACACTCAGTACTCACTGTCAGCTGAAGACTGATGAAGTTGCAGACTACACTATGAGAAACAGGTGAATGTGCAGCACTACAGTAGTTAACTTTGAAAATTCAAGCTCCTCAATGGAGAGATCCTAATGTCTCAGCTGAGCTGTGGACTCATGTCCCTCACTTCACACTTGGACAGTAATTTCTTTTGTCTGCTTAGTTCTGGGCACAATTATTTTTAGTACTACTTTCCCCCCCACCCCCCATTCCAGAGAAGCCGAGGCTCAGTAATCAAACATGTTTTCCTCTTCATGAATATCAGTTGAATTATTGCAGGCTGCTGCTGTGTGACATCCATCCCCAGAGCAGGGAACAACTCCCATTCCATTTGTCTGGATTACCCCTTTTTGAGAGGAAGGCAAACCAGATTCAGTTTGCAGATTGAGTCCAGACTCCCTGTGCAACCCCAGATAAATAAAGTGAACAAGTCAAAACCAACATGGATAATTTGTCAAAACAACACAACTTTCAAGAACAGACTTGTTTGCTCTATCTAAAAAGTGGCCCACTGCAAAGGACATAAACCCCCTCTGATTTAGAAGCACAGCTCAGTCTGCCAACCCAGCCAAGAACACAGTGCAGAGGCCACCAACAACCAGGGTGAGGTGTGACATGGACCAAACCCCAGAATATCATTAGGGCAAGACACTGCACTGGTCACTGAGAAATCAGCTGGTAAAACAGAGTTGTTCATAGAATACTTTTGTTAATTCCAGTAGATACACAAATCAATATTTAGTCTTTTAACCATAACTTTCTTCTTTTATAAATAGCTAAAGAGTGGGATGTGGTCTTCTAAAAGAGACCTCACCACCTCAACTAGCATCTTGCGGGATGTAGTTCAAGAGCATCAACCACAACTACGAGATGTCAGAAAAATAAAAGCAACTTTGTCTTCCCTCTTAGCATCAAAGTTTGCAGTAGCTAGTGTCAGGTAATCATGCACATATTTCTGACCATAAAAAGAGTATAAAAGCAATAGCACTCTTAAAAGCATTGTGCATAAAACTCAAGCAGCCTCTGAAACTGTAGGTAATTTGTACTTAGAGATGCCAGGAAATTAATTCTTCAATTTGTGTACAAAGATTCATATTCTCCTACTCTTAGCCTGCCATTAAGCAGCCTCTCTAGGAGAGAGCAATAAAAGCATGCTTTATCGCCGTACTTACTAGGACTGCCATTTTAGACAAACATTTTCAAATAAAATTGATTGCCATATAAAACTGCACCAGACAGAAAATGCACTAAGCAGGCAACAGTACATGTCTTACCTCAAACACAGTCAAACTGTACATCATTACATAGTCATTTCTTGTACTTGACAGGAAATAGAGGCAGAATCTCCAAGCTCCAATCTGCTGGGCAAAGTTATTTAAAAGCTCCTCTGAAAAAATAAGTATTAAAAAAAACACATGAAAATTCTTAAGCTGTAAAAAATGTATACTGATAGCACAATAACACACTGAGCATGGAAGAAATCCCATGTTCAGGGAATGACTCAAGCAACCTGGAGGAGGGAAAATAAATAAATAAAATCACACTCCAAAGTATTAAAAGCAATCTCACAATAGGCTTTAATGAAAACAAAATAGGTATGTCATTTTAGAATACCGTTTTGACATAAATACTACCCCAGACTAATAGCTGACTATTAAAACAAATCACACAAAAATTATATTATAAGCATTACCATTTTATCTGTAAAAGCCAAACACTGGCATACCAGGTCACTGTGAAAGACTAGGAGTGCTCCAGATCACACACAGCATTAGAAACCACCCTTGTTTTCATGCAAATGCTCCAAGAGCCATTGACTTTGTTGTAGGTCAGCATATCAAAAACCTCTCTGAACACTCACGTACGGGGTTTGGTCATCTCACACCAAGTGACTACAGACCAAATGTGGCAAAGTGCAAGGTTGCAAGGGCTGTTTTACAGGCTAACCAAATTTAAGCCTTCATCAATTGGTTTCTTTCCTGAAACTTAAGCAGGAAAATGGGGGATGCTTTTATCTTTTCCACAGCAGGAGATCTCCACAACAGGAAACAAAAAACCACCTTGCCTAGTTGCTTATTCTTTATTTTACCAGATTGCTGGGAGAAGTCTTTCATGCTGATCATACTTTTGGCACTGAAGTTATGGAGATGACAGAAGTTTGAGAATCAAAGCAAACAGCCTATTTACAGCCATGAACCACAGATGCAAGAAACTGATCTAGAGCACCTCTAAGATCTCTGCTGGTTTTCAGAAGGACACGTTTAATAATACCAGCCAAAATGAAACCTCACTGTCTATTCCCACTTGCCATTTCACAGTAGCTAGGCCAGTCTTCTGCTTTCCCTTCTCAATGCTGAACAAATCTGAAGTCCACGCTCCATCACTAGGCAGAAGGTAGAGGTTTTCCAGGACATGCAGTCCAACAACGTACAGGCAGAAAAAAAGGTAACATTCTTCTCCTAACCTAACAAACTTACTACCCTTGATAAAAAACTACATCTCCTGGCTCACAGCAGCACACAGTTACCAACGTATTAATTATCTATAGGACCTGCCATGGGATCTCCGAAGCCCAGACTACATAAGCCTTTCCTTCAACTTCACACATAAGCAGGAGAAGCTAACATACCAGTTCAGTATCAGATAGAGCACTTTCATTTGCTATATTTAACATAACCAAGATGCCTCTGCTGAGGTCTACAGGCAGCAGAAAGCAAAGGGGACCATCCTTTAGAAGTGAACTCACCTATCTCACGTTTCCGCTCATTCGTTGTGCAATTGTGGAAAAACTCTGTCATTAGACTCTCCAAAGCCCGTAGCGAGGCCTCTTCAGATGCCTGGGAACGACATTGGAAGGAAAGAGTTAAAACTAACTTCCACTCTGACTTGCACTCAGGATGTCACAGATGCACCCGAAACCCAACAAGAGCACCAAGTCCAGGTGGAAGGCAAAATAATCTGGAATTTAAACTGCTCATTGGTGTCACGTACCAACAAGATTTGTCCAGTGCAAGTGAAAGCTTTGGACATTGAGGATCATTTGCTCAACTGTGTTAACTAACAAAAACCATATGAGAAGCTTCCTCTTTTTTTTGTGGAATTTAGTAATTTTAAATTAGCTCGCCCTTGTCAAATAATTCTCACAGAGACAGCAAGTTCAGGTGAAGATGCTTTCAGATGCTTAGAGGTAATAAATACAGCAACAACATGGGGAGCATGAACTCTGAGGACTCCTGACACCTATTCCTACCTTTGCCCCGGTGCCACACTGCGCAACGCTGCCACCAGCAACACCAAAGGTGCTCAGGACGTAGCAGCTTGAAAGACTAAGGATTTTCCAGCACTTTGAAAAGCAATATACAAGTATCCAGCAATTTGATTCGAGAAGAACATACTCCCATGCCCAAACCCAGCTTTTATTGTTGGAATTCATCAGTTATACAGCTCAGTGTTTATAAGTCCTAAAAAGAATTATCAGAATTAGTATACAGCTGTTGCAAGGTCACATTATCAGTATTAGTATACAGCCGTTCCAAGGTCACTATAGTTTTGCAACTCTCTGGAGTTGGGATGATTTTATTCTAGTAATGGCTCAGCACTGCACTCAGCCTCTCCAGCTGCACGGCACTTCCCTGCCAGTCAAAGCCTGATAATGGATAGCCTTAGAAAGCAGTGCTGCTACAGTACAGACCACGCCGTTAGTCATTCCTCTAATGTTTTCAACACATGCTATCAATAATAAATGCATCAAGATTCAAGGCCCGACCTTCCTCTGCACAGAAGCAAAGTAAACCATTAAAGAAAGCTGAAAGTTCCGTCTCAAAAAAAAAAAAACCAAACAAAAAAACAAAACAAACAAAAAAAACCCCAAAAAAACAAACCAGAAACAAAAACCACAACTGGCAGTCTTCTGCAAAGAGATGAGCCAATGAGACAATTTGCAGAAACACTACTGGCTTCTGCTGGTTCCCATTTCCCTGTACTGGTTTCCCCAAGGACCACCTCGGGGCCAAGCGGTAGGAGGTCCTCCTCAAACAGCCCGCAGTTGGATTAACCCCCTAGGAGAAGCGACAACTCAACACAACAGCATGGGAAGACAGATTCAGCTCTGCTTTCCAGGCAACTGGAAACGGATGCTCTGTAGGGCACCATGCATTTCCAATTACTTTGCAAAGGAATACTGAATTTCAGCCTACGTTTCCTCTCCCTCCCCCCCCCTCCCCCCCCCAAGGCCTGCTCTAGAAAGCAAGGACTATTTTAGCAAGAAACATTATTAGTGAGAAATTGGCTTAAAATAACCTACAATCAAATCAAAGCCACTTTGCCAGCTTAAGCAAGATAAAGCACCCATTATCACTTCTTTAATCCATTTATACATGGTCTCTGTAAACAGCTCCCTGCAGTGTAAACTTCCCCTTGAAGGTGGCCCTTCAGCCACCTGACAGCCAGGTCCTCCTCCTGCCAGTCACTATTGCCCAGATAACAGCAACACAGTGGATAAGAGCCTCACTTTAAAAAAACACATTGGATTAAGTGGTGTCCTTAATGACATTAGGATACAGCCACACTGCCATCGCATAGAATCACAGAATAGTTTGGGTTGGAAGGGACCTTAAAGATCATCTAGTTCCAACCCCCCTGCCATGGGCAGGGACGCTTCCCACTAGACCAGGTTGCTCAAAGCCCCGTCCAACCTGGCCTTGAACACCTCCAGGAACAGGGCAGCCACAGCTTCTCTGGGCAACCTGGGCCAATATCTCACCACCCTCACAGTCAAGAATTTCTTCCTGAGATCTCATCTAAATCACCCCTCTTCCAGTTTGAAGCCATTACCCCTCATCCTATCACTACATGCCCTTGTAAAAAGTCCCTCTCCAGCTTTCTTGTAGGCCCCCTTTTAAGTACTGGAAGGGGCTCTTAAGGTCTCCCCGGAGCCTTCTCTTCTCCAGGCTGAACAACCCCAACTCTCTCAGCCTGTCCTCATAGCAGAGGGGCTCCAGCCCTCGGATCATCTTGGTGGCCTCCTCTGGACCCTCTCCAACACGTCCATGTCCTTCTTGTGCTGGGGGCTCCAGAGCTGGAGGCAGCACTGCAGGGGCATCTCACCAGAGCGGAGCAGAGGGGCAGAATCCCCTCCCTGGCCCTGCTGGCCACGCTGCCGGAAATGCAGCCCAGGATGCGGGTGGCTTTCTGGGCTGCCAACCAACATTGCCGGCTTGTGTTGAGCTTCTCATCCACCAACACCCCCAAGTCCTTCTCCTCAGAGCTATTCTCAGTCCATTCTCTGCCCAGCCTGGATTTGTGCATTGCATTGCCATGCATTTCTATGCTTTTCTTTCTGGGATGCTGCACGCTGTTGCAAGTTCCTACTTGCTCCCAACTAGATCCAGACATACATATCCAACATTTTCATAAATCCCTGCAGTTTAGTTCTTTGCTGCTTAACACCGAGTAAGTCTCACCAGCAGTTTCTGATGCCAAACCCCCAAAGAGGAGTTTCCAAACGTTGGGCCGGTCAACTTGATGCAAATTCCTCTGTAAGAAGCACTGCTCTCATTCCACCCCTCCACAGGTAAAAATCAAGATTGCCTCAATTCACAGAGAACTGTCAGCTCTTCACACAGGAATAGCAGGGCTTAATCATTTTCAGACAGTTAATTCAATCCTTCTTTAGGAAGATTAGTTGAGATAAGTACATTTTTTTCCAAGATTCAAGATTTATTTTCTACTTTTGGGAAATATACTGCAGAGTTCTCATTGATCTTGTACATCTGTCCTCCACTGACTTCAAACTGCCTTGACATTGAGGTTTTGAAGATGACCGAGCCTACTCCTAGAAACACAATCTTTTATATAAAAATACCACCATCACAACGTTCGATGTGTCAGAAGTGGAAAAAAAAGAGAGCACAATGCAAGCATTTTAAGTAAAAAGCCCAGGCTGGCCAGAATCCAAGGCCAACTTGGGCAGCAAGAAACAGCATGACCGCCGAGATTGTTTTCTTCTCCTATTTGACTTCTCCCGGCTGTTCCGGAGGTTTGGCCAAAGGAAGGTTTGGCCACTAACTGTCTGAAGGAATCAAAACCCAGCCCAGGACAGGCTCTGCAAACAGGAGAGCCTCCTAGGTCTATCCTCCCCCTCTACTCTGCCCTTGTGAAGCCACATCTGGAATACTGTGTCCAGTTCTGGGCTCCCCACTTCAAGAACAGTGGACTACTGGAGAGCATCCAGAGGGCTACGAAGATGATCAGGGGAGTGGAGCATCTCTCTGATGAGGAAAGGCTGAGAGACCTGGGGCTGTTTAGCCTGGAGACGGGAAGACTGAGGAGGGATCTCATCAATGCTTATCAGTATCTAAAGGGTGGGTGTTGAGAGGACAGGGTCAGACTCTTTTCAGTGGGGCCCAGCGACAGGACAAGGGGCAATGGGCACAAACTAGAAGACAGGAAATTCCACCTAAACATGAAGAGGAACTTCTTTACTTTGAGGGTGCTGGAGCACTGGAACAGGCTGCCCAGAGAGGCTGTGGAGTCTCCTTCTCTGGATAGATCCAAAACATACCTGGATGCATTCCTGTCCAACCTGCTCTGGGTGACCCTGATTTGGCAGGGGGTTGGACCAGATGATCTCCAAGGGTCCCTTCCAACCCCTGCCATGCTGTGATTCCCCTGGGTGCTATCTGATGGCCACACCAAGTACACCCCATTAACCAGGTAGAGTTCTGCATTTGCTAATGCCTTTTGGGTGTTCCTCAAGTTAACTGTTCCTGGAGCATGCAGTAATCACCCACCTTTCAAGCAAAAGCTTCGATAATTCGCTGAGATAAAGAGGACACGTGCTGTTGGACAGTGTCAGAGGAAATGTACTGTACCTGTATCAAGATACCCCAGAAAGCAGATTATCTAGTGAGGCCACAATAAAAGTAGAGCTGTTTGTAGGACCTGTGGCGGTATCTGTCTGCTATTTCCAGCTGCACCTCAGTATTATCGCTCCCGTTAACATGCAGTTTGCTTTCTTCTAGAGCTTGGTGTTTGCACTGAAGAACAGGAAAGTACGACCAGGGTCTGGGAAAAGAAATGCCAATGAATCCTGATGCTAAGCAGCAAGACATGGACATCAGTGACTGCTTCAGTCCTGCAGAGTCAGGACAAGGTCAAAACCCACAGGCAGTCAGAACCAGCAACACTCCATTCAGTTTCTGTCTGGTTTGAAATTGAGCCATTTGGGTCATACACAAATTCCATTTTTAAAGGTTTTCAAGGAAAGTCATGAAGTCTGGACCATCATCAGGAGAATTTACTACAGGCTTTCTGGGTAAGGGCCAGCAGTTTGCCTCACCTTCATGAGGCATTACGAAATATTCAACTATTAAAATAGAAATACTTCCCACTCACTTTCACAAGTTGTAAAATCTGACCCCTCTCACCCCACAGTGCCTCCCAGTGTACTGAGGGCTGGATCAAACCCCCAGGAAATGCTGTTTGCTCTCTTCTGTCAACCAGTTGAGGGAAAAATACTCAATTTTATGAATCCTGTTTGCAGAGCATAAAAACCGTGAAAACCTTTGCAATTCACTAAAAACAGTCAAGGTAAGATTTAACATATCACCATCCACACCAGCTTTGCTGCTTCTGATAGACCAAACAATCTGGTTGAGCTCAGATCTGAAGGGAGGATCTCAGCTGCCAGATTCAGCGGATCCTCCAGCCAAAGATGTTGTCCTCAGTCACAGCCTGGTTAGGTGAACAAGTCAGCGATGCATGAAAGTAAGCAACTGGGTCTAAATGCTAGTGCAGTGACAGCTACAGATTCCCGTATTCCAGTAGGACATCCATACTTTGACCTAGAAATTGTTTCCAAGATAGCATCTCGGAGAGATGTGTCATAGCTGGCTCTCCCCAAAACAGTTGCCATTAACTGCTGCCATGCTACGTTGGGTCCACAATGCCTGGACCAGGCGAATGTCAGGTCCACCCCAAGTCTACTGTTCCTGGAGTTGCCCCGTCTGATCTGAGCATGACTTGATATGGATCAGGGCGGGAGAGGGCCACTGTCAATCTATGTCCTTACCACCCCATTTTTGCCTCATTAAGTTTGCTAAAGGTGTTTCATTAACAGTTATCAAACTAGAGGCGTGTAGCTGCTTACTCATACCATTTATCTATGAACTCCAACCTTTAATACCCTTCTCACACAACTAGAAAAATGACAGGTTCACAGCTGAGACTACGGCTTCCTATTTTGACAGAAGTGACGAGATTTGCTACCAACCACTTGCACTTCCAAAGATATTCTCCATCCACCAAAGTACCAAAACAAGGATCTACAAAACCTAGATATACCAGCTGATTTCCAGGTTATTGTCCAATTACATTTTAAGATATATGAGCCATTAACAGATTTCTGTTGATTAAGGAAAAAAAAAAACTAACTGCATTTCAGGCTGTTCAAACTCCAGTTCACTGTACCTCAATAAGGGTCTAGAGAAGCAAAATCTTTGTACCTTGCTGCTAAAGTCAGGACTCCATAACAGGTTCGGTTTAGCCTGAGCCTATGACTAAAGCATTCGGATAGGACGAGTTACTCCTCCAACTCTGGTGAATGACAGAGAATTAGTTTTCGGATTGCAATTTAGACATTGCACATTCACTTTAATAGAAGATACAACACTAAATTTGCATATAACCAAAGACACCACCACACCTCTTAAAAAAAGTACCTGATCGTTCTGGAAGATACAAAAGTGCTTTATAAAGCTATTTCAATTTTCTCCAGAAGTGCTTTCATTTAGAGTTCACTTCCTATCTTTTTACTTCATTTTACGTTCTCTAAAGCGATTGTTTCTTTTAGAGGAAGGCTTTTCTCTAATGCTTTGCCATAAAACCACAAGCTGTTAACCTTTTAATGTTTGCTATTAACAGCTCGGTAGAGTATCGATCATATAAATGATACTCTAAATACGGCAACTCCGGCTGATGAGGACTGTAAGAGGAGGGTTATGTCTGTTGATTTTTTTTTTTTCCCAAATGTGCCTGGAAATGGATACCACTCCAAGACAAAATTAAGGTAATCCCCCTACAAAGCTTTTTTTTAGTAAGGTGTTAAGTGCAGCTGCTATGTTACAAAGGTGACTTCAAGCATCCTTCAGGCAGCACTGGAACACCTTCCCCTGACATGGAAAAATGGATTTAACACCACACAAGCTGAACCGTAAAAATGCCTCCTTCAGTGGCAGGTAAGAAAAACACTTACACCGCTGAACACCAGAAGCCCTCATTGCAGATCTAAACCCCCTGCAACGACTCTACTCTTTCAATAGAGAAGATGGGCGCTCTCTCCCTTAGGGAGCTGTTATTCACCACCCCTCTGCACCCCATCATGTTTTGAATTTGGATGCCTACTCTTGTTCCATCCCTCCCTTCAATACCTGCACTGCTGAAGCACTTTTTACACTGTATCTAACACCTACCAGCCCATAAAGCCTCCCTACACCATACAGTGATAGCAAATGAACCCTGCCTTCCAAATTTTTTTTTCACCTAGCTTCTCCATCCCCTTTCCCACTCACCATGTCTCCTACCATCACCAGTGCAAGACACACAGCCCAGCACAATCCAGCCTGCTCCCGGTTATCAAGGTTTGGATCTTAGCACGTTTCACCCAGCTCTGCTGAAGTGAGTATCGGCTACATCTACCAGCTTGTGCTTGCAACGGGCAACTCTTCCAGGAGAAGAGGGACTGCAGGGACAACCTCCTGGCTGGAAGTGTTCCCAGCAGGAATCACTGTAATGCCACCAATGAGCCAGTGCACAGGGTTAAGAAGGGAAAAGAAGAAACCATGCACAACACCACAATGGCAGCTGCTAGTACAACATAACTCATCATCACCCTGCCTTTGCTAAGTTACACTGTCCCATCCTCTTCCACCTCGGAGCCTTCTGCTTCCAGTTTTGTGCGGTTACTTAATAGTATAATTAGACACATACAAATACAAACCACAACACTTTAAATGCTGAATTTTCTTCCTTCTATTATTTTTTAAATTGTTATAGATGATTTTTAAGGAAACTCAGTCAAGACTAATTTAATAACACACATACCTAACAAGCACAGGTACTAAGGTAGTAATTTACTCATTTAAGAATTACCAGGGTGTCTTTCAGAGCCCCTCCCTGCCCAAGCCCTAACATAACATGATAATGAACATGTAAATCGGTAATTATACTCTCAGAAAGATTGTGGGTCATTTCAAGCCTGCTTGCGTGGGTCACAAAAGCCTTCCTTTTGCAGCTATCGGCAAAGCAGAGATACTATCACCACTTCAGTGAACCCCTGGGATGGCCTTGGGTCACTCAAGGCAGTGAAGATCATGAAAGAAGTGCAATATTATTTTTAGCAACAAAAGCAGAATTATGAAGTGTTTTAAAAAAAGCCATACAACATCTGACACATCCTCTAGAGAGGATGAATTCACCCTACCAAGAGGCAGAGCTGTGCAGCTCAAAAGGCTGTGTTACTAACTACATTTCCAACTAATGATTTTAGAAGTCTTGGGTCTCACACTTATTCCCTGGGTCTCCTTACCAGTATATAACTCCCGCAGAGGTCTTAAATGAGGAGACAGCACACAGACCTTGCAACGTACATGCTCCCCAGCAGTACACTGCTGATAGTATCAAGACATGGTTCAGTCCTTATTCTCAGTTTCCTTGTTGCCTTTCAGAGATGTTTTTGTGGTTTAATGAACCGAAACTAGACTCGGCTTCTCTCTGTGCTTTGAGAACAGTTCAGGCTGCTGGTGTTGTTTCAAGAGATCTCCGGGTTGCAGAAGACAACCTGCTCATCTGCTTCATTTGTTTCAAGGGCCACAACTTTGGCAGCTCACTAATGAGACGTAGATTTTGCAAACTGCTCAAGGCCTTCCTGCCTGTACAACTCATCACCCCAGACTGCAGGAATCAACATATTTTATTCAAACATCAGCTAGAGGACTAAAAGTGATGACAGGCTGAACACTACTGCGTGGGACAGGCTATGGAGAGCCAGCAGTGATAATCTGATTCTCGAACAGGATAAAGAGATCATCTTACCTGTAAACACTGCCTGCTACACGAGTAATCAGGCACCTTTTTGAATACCTAAGGGATCTTATGTCTTAAATCTTCTTGTACAGCAAAGGTTCAGTTAACCAGGCTTCAGGTTTTAAGGTTGAACTTTGACTAACAGGCTCAAGCGTGTGAATCCGATTCTTTCTAAACCGGTAACTCTTAATTGACATAATCGAGTCCAGTAGCCAGCGTGTCCTCCACCAAGCATTTTGCATTTGCTTCGCTGTTTACAAAAGATGCTCATTACAAGGAAACACAGCAAGCATTAAAATTCAACACCTAGAAATTATCTTGGAAACCCACTGAAGGAATAAAACAATCACAGCAAGCTGGCATAAGCAAAGTAACATTTAGACACAGCATTGTGACAAGCCATGCTCGTGCTGAGGATGAGCACAAGAGCAAGGGGAAAGCAGGCTGGTCACGTGCCGATAACTTGCCAATTGATTTATTGCGGTTTAGCTGCTGGAAGACTTAGCAACACATTATTTCCCCAAACAAGTAGTTGACAAAATGATGATATACACATCAGAAGTGCAGCAGTATCCAAAGCAGACTACTCGAGATTGATATTCTGCATCATACGGCTGTGTATCACCATAGCACAGGGGTCCCAGGTGGGTACAGTGGCAATAGAGTCACTTCTTGGACTTAGGACAAATTTGACAATCCAGCTACAGTCATTAGACTTTCCTCAGTAGACATTCAGTTCAGACAGTTCTCAGCTGCTGTCCACCACTTTTTAGGCCATCACTGGTAATAAATTTTTGGTTTGGGTGTCAGCGGGAAAAAAAACAAGCCATAAAGTCACAGTATGCACTTCAGATGGACAAGGCTGATCATCTGCCAAAGGTGGTCAGCCAGGCACATGCCACTTTCTGGACACTAAAATACTGCAAGGTGACTCTGGTTCTCTCCCAGAGTACAGAAATAACTTCAACTCTTCCAGTGAAGCCTGGAAACTCACCTCTAAAGGGAACAGCTTTGCAACCTCAGTGTTTGGGTCCATCCTTTCACCTCATCCCCTCCCTTTGCTAGGTTCCCTGGGATGTGCCACGCATCCAACGAGCCTGGGACATCTCGGAGGGAGATCCGTCCTTTCTTGTAAGGCGATGCTCAGGCAGGAGCTCTGGGGCCTCGGTCACAGGGTACAAGTCACTTCCCTTTTCTCTGCATAAGCAAAGCTAGGCTTGCACTAACAGGACCACAGGGCTGCCCAAACAAATGCATGCAACTTAACTCATTCTGAGGTAACCCTTCCCCTGCCATTTTAGGTGAAGTAACTGAGTTTTACAAAGGCAGGTGGGAAAAAGATCCCAAGGCCATACTATTTGGGACACAAGTATGTGTGTATGGGGAGAATATTTGTGGAGGGAATAAAAAAACCTCACCTCCTTATAAAAATTATTTAGAAAAATAAAAAGGTGTTAATAAAAATGCTTGCATCTCCATACTGAAATGGTCCAGGACAATCAATAGATGAGCAGCAGCACATAAAATGAACTTAGGAAAGGTACAAAGTATGGTCTTTTTAGTTGAAGTCAGTTTTAAGAAAAACCCCACACTTATCTTCAAGTTTCAACCAAGTCTTCCTACGAAGAACACTATTCTTGCTCTTAGAGATGGGTATATGACACTTAGAAATGCCAAAAACCTTACTGCTCACCACTTGTTCCAATGTGGCAGCTCCCTGGACCAGAGAGGAGACTAGAAAACAGACGCATAAGCGATAGGAGTCGCAGACCTGGCACGCTTGCATATCACCACTAAGCTTCCAAGATGCATTAACAGATTTTTAAAAACATTTCTCAAATACTTTACAGTCTGCAAAGCAGCAAATACAAACCCTTATTTATCTGAATCTATAGACAACTCACAACAATACCCCGACAAACACGCTGAATTGGAGTTGTTTGCATACACGCATATTTTCAGAGACTCTATAAGTTAGGGTTGCAGAATTGGAAACGGCAAGCACTAGGACAAGCAAAAAAGAAAGCGAATGTAGGAAGAAAACAATTATTCAGCATATTTCTTAAAGTGGCACTGCTATTCACATGCAGCTCCATCTACAGAAAGACAAACCCCTGCTGAAATTTTGACTGCACTGACATATCCCAGCTGCTCATTTTCCAGGTAGTTCTCTGACATCCACTTCTGCCCGGCAGGATTAAGCCCATTCACTACCTTGGGGAAAAACTCTCCCAACACCAGACTACGCAAAGCAACATCAGTGAAAGGCTTATGGTAAACTTGGGAGAAGGATTATACCTTACCCAATATATTACACCAGCCAGATCTGATTTCCGAGGAGGTATGATTACACGACAAAAATATGGTATTTCATAAGACCCTCACCCCATGTCAAAGAGAAGGAAAAAAAAGACTGTGATACTGCAAATTTAATTCCTGGCAAAAGCATGAAAACTTGCGTTGGGTATCTAAGAGTGTATAATGAAACTATCATGGATAACACTCACCATGGGAATAACTCTGCAAGACGACTTTTTTTTTTTTATTTTTAAATGTTTCCAAAGGACATGCAGGAAGAACATTTAGTCCACTTAAAGAAAAACAAGATGTTGATATCTGCAATGCTTCTGCACTTCAGGTATTTCACAACAGCACTTTGCTGCTTCCCACCCTTGCATGTCCTGCAGCTCTGGGGCAACCGTTGCGTGCAGCCCTGGGGAAGGTTGCAGGGCTATCCTGCTCCCCAGGACCGGGGGGCTCCCGCAGCCCGACACACAACTTCACTTTGGTCAACATGACCCAGACCATTTCCTCAAGCGTCAGCAGGAAACAAGAAAAAGCAGCTGAAACTTAGCATTCCTCCTTCACCTTTCCCCCATAAGAAAGTCCTTCTCCTGGTCTCCAGGGTCGCTGGGGAGCAGAGGAGCAGCTGGTGCAGCCCTCGGACATGGATGGGAGCAGGAACAGCCTTGCTGCCGAGCATCAACCTCACACTCGCACAACAGAGATTACAGGCTACGGATTGCATTGTCCTCTTCCCTTTTTTTTTTCCTTCCCCTCTACGTGTACAAAAAGCCAAGGAATTGTACAAAATTCAATCTTCTCTCCATAAGCAATGGAACCAGGCAATGGTCTGGGCGGGGGGGGAACGACACAAATCTAACCACTACAGAGTAGCTCTCTCTCCTGTATCCCTTCCAGACCTCGATTTTAAACACACTGTTCTTCTAACACCAGCTACTACACCCCAGGAAAACAGCCATTTGGACAAACTTCAGTGGAAGAAACTGCCCTTAATACCAAAGAAAAGGACTAGCGGTATTGCAATACAGAAGAAATCTGTTCTGTTTTTACCCGCTGAAGCAGGAGAGACTCGACCAAGCACAACGCAGATTTTTCAGTCAAAATTATGTCTCCCAAGGAAAAAAAACCCCACGCCTTCCACTAGAAGGCTGCATCCCCTGCATTCAGTGCGGACTTTGGCCTCCTGACAAGCCAGTAAACAAAACAGATGAGTACGCGCCTTTCTTGAAAGAGGGGACAAAAAGGAATCATGACAAACCCTCTCAGGAAGAAATTCATGCTGCAATTAAAGCCGTAATAAAACATTAAATCAAACTGCTCAAAATACACACAGATTGCAGACCCAGCCACAAACTTGGAGATACTGAGACAAAATAAAAGATAATTTGGAGCATGAATGCAAAGTGCTGGGAAATGGTAAAAGAAATGTAATTCTGGGCATGATCCCCATGGGAGAGGGATGAGGGAAGATTGGGGGGGGGGAAATTAAGGAAGTTATGTTGCTAAAAGAGCTCAAAACAGTTCAGGTGGAGCGAAAGCTTCCTATTCTGACTGTAAATAGAAAACAGAAACATGGATGAAGAAAGGAATAAAATGGGGGTGGGGGGGGGGGGGGGGGGTGTAAGAGTGGAAAAAAAGTTGCTTCACAGCAGAAACACCTTTCATAAACTGTAGGTGCTCCTGAGGCCAGGGTTGGAGAAGCTGCACCATTTCCGACCCTCCAGAAGACAGAGACTCTCAGCAGACGACCCCCTCCCTTTCCGACCATGGAAATAAACCCCAGGGGCTGCCTGGAGGAGTAAGCAACTTCTTGAACATCAGCAGAGGAAAAAGCCAATTGCTTTTCCTCTACCAAACTCTTAATATTCACACTTTTGTTGGAACAATCAGACTTTCGCAAGAGAACAGGCACATGCCACACACTTTACCTCTATCAATGGTATTCTAAGAATTTATTTTGCAAAACAAAGCTGGCAAACACCTTAATTTTTTCGACCAAAAGCAGAAGATTGACATGTTAACACCTGGGATGCAGAGAAAGCCAAGGCAGCAGTGACCCAAATACAAATATAGTTACTAAAAGGAAATATCTGCTGACTGATAAAGGATAATGATTTGGAAGGATTTTAGGACACATTATTCTACCAGAGAGGTATCAGCCTATACACATAAAAGCTACATTTTTTTCTACTTTGCATATACTAACACCTGTTAAGAAACATAATAACAATAATAGCAGCTCCTTTGCCCTGATCTAAATGGCAACACCTAATAACGTGCATTAAAATAACCAAACACCACAAATTCCTCGGAGCTTTTAGGTATCCACACACTGAGTGATCTCTTCACAGCATGAGCTTAGTAGTACATGCCAGGTTTTAGTGCATTTCTACTAAAATAATCGCAACAACCAGCACTCAGAGATGAGTGGATTGCCATGATCATCATCTACTGGAAAGAGGCTTTTCAAGCTAGTTTAGTGCACCTTGAGGTTCAAGAATTTTGCCTTAATACCTTTTAGTCCAACTGGAGACAGCGCAGCCTACATTTAGCTACCCAGGTCTTTGAAATACGGCATACGTATTGGAGTTATTATAGATCCTGAAAGGTATTATCCATAACCATGCTGCTAAATTAGCTATTTCCTTCAGAGAAAAAGCTTTAATTCTGGGGGAAGCATCCTTAACAGCCACACTTGAGACCAGCTTTCCGGCTACAAACTCAGTCCCGATGCCCCCTTCTTCTAACCCTGCTGCACGGGACACAAGTTCAGCCTTCACCCAGGGCCACCGCAGGCAGTCGGTAGCGCCGAGGGTGTCGCAGCAGGTAGAGTTGCCGACCTAGCCATGCACCACACCATGCTGCACTCTGCAGCTGCGCTGGCTTTGCTGCGGAACTAGTAAATATTGGAAAGAGTTTACCGGCATTAAGTCTTAGCTCCCGTTTCACGATTTAATAAAGCGGGGATAATAAAGGGGCACAGAAAGTTACGTGACCTGAAGGCCAAAAAGGGAAGCCAGATGTGGGAGCCGAGGCGAGAACTTCAAAGTTCCTATTCTCTTGTTTCTCTACTCAGTCTACTGGTTTTAAAAAGGGTTCACTTTTGTTTTTAAACTATGTACTTTAAGGGGATATACAGAAAGCTGACAGAACTTCAGACTACACCACAGCGGTCTAGTTTTGCTGCGGCACATCAGCCAGCAACGGGGGAGCAGGCGCTGTCTGGGGGAGGGGACGACACACTCCAGCTCCTCTTGGTCTCAAAAACCTCCGTCAAACAGAGGCTACCTCACCATGCGCGAGCGCTTCCTGCCTGCGGCAGCACCGGCAGCATGTTCAGCTTTACCACCTTCTTCTCCATCTCTTGTCATGGCAAGACATGCCCACAGCTCACCTGCTTCAGGACCAGGCAGCAGCAGCCCAAACATGATTTAAGCATCTCTAGCATGATGGGACAGCCAGGCAGATCATTTTGGCAAAAGCAAGGAGCTGCTGCTGCCTCCTGCATAACAACATCCTCAGCCACCTGCACAGTAGACATCAGAAATGGTCCCAAAAGCCCAGGACTGGTTCACAGCCCACAGACCTGATCCAGCTTCAGGGCCACCAGCTCAGCTACGCTGACATACATAATAAACGTAGGCTATTTTGGTAATTCAGCTGCAAGCTCCTTGGCAACCAAGGGTGCCAGAATAACCTATGGCTCACCAGCATTACCTGGCTAGATATGCTGCAATCCAGACATACTTTATTCCTTAGCAAATGGAAGGCTTAAATCATCATCAGGTCTCCAAAGGAAGCTTTAAGTGTAAGAAAGTAACAGCACTTACTGCTAAAAAAAATTCAGAAGGTGACAATAGAGGATATAAAATCTAGGATGCCGCTGTGGAAAACTTAGAAAGATTCAAGCTACACACACCCACTACCTACCTACTTGCATTTTTGCAAGCTATATTTGCTTCACGCAGAACAGGGACACAAGCTTCTTTGGATCTGCTGCTGCTACTTCTATAGTCTGCTTCCCAATTTGTGACACGTTTATGAGGCCTGGTGATAATGTGAAAGAAGTGTGACTTGGTTTGTAACTACAGCCAATGTGTTTGAGAAGCATGTTTGCAGTTCTCTGACTGAAGGGTTGACTTCATACAACATCTTTAAACCCAATACCTAACACAATAGCATTTCCTGGAAGAAGTTCCTTTTCCTAAGCTGTTGTTGTAGTTGCTGGCAGAATACGCGTCCCAGGTAACTGAAGAATACATTCGCTAGGAGGTAATCACCTGACTTCCAACCTCACATGGGAGTTACGAATGGACTTGGCAGGTGACTGGTACGCTCAGGAGATTATCACTGAGCTCTGACAGTTTCAGAGATGGTTCATCTTTGCTAGTAGCAAAAGAAAAAAGGTGGAAGAACGAGTGATGAGACAAATGCATAGCTTATTTGGATGCAAAACACAAATGCATTCAAGGACTAGCTCCACAAACAGTATTTATTTTGAAGCTGTTCTCTAAGATCATCTAGAAGGATCCTAAAAGTTGACTAGGAAACCATATTAATACTTTCTGCTCTATTAAAGAAAATAAAAGCTTGGAAAGTACCACCTGAGCATATGCTGGAGTTGGAGCTAGTTACTCTGTGTTTAGAGGTTAACCACACAGAAATCCACTTGAGAAGCCTGCATTTTACAATATCCTCTTTTCTCTACAAAGATATCACGACATCAACGTTGACACACACCTTTTTCACAGAGAGCCACAAACTGGACGCTGTACAAAACCATTTAGCAGACACGCAATCTGCATTAGTGGTCTGACACACCACAAGCAGGTAATCACCATCACACACGGTACGATGACCAGAAAGCCTGACACAGCCGGGCTGCTCTTTACAAATACCTCAGAAAGCAAAAGAATGATTCAAACTTCCTGTGAAACTAAATAGATTTTTAATGGTGGTGTTAAGATTTCTGAACCATTAGTGGCATCTAAGCACGCTGAACTGCCACCCGTTCTACAACATGTGTACAGTTTCTGAGCACACTGTGCATCACCTCCTGCCTTTGCTGGGTGCTCCAACTTTACAATTTGTTCTCAGTGTTCCTTCCCAGCTAATCAAGCTCTAACTTATTACCGCTCCCACTGCTTACCTCCTTCCATATCAACCCAATTCCCCTTCAACTAATAAAATCTGCTTCTACGAGTCTGTATTTTTGGCAGCAGAGTTTAATTATGTTTTATTTGTTCCCAATATGCCTTATAGCATCTCATCTTCACACTTTTCCAACTGTTTCCGGGAAGGAGGGTACGCTAGCAGCAGAACATGCCCATCTGTAAGCTCCAAGGAAATGGGAACATAAGGAAAATCTTGCACAGTGGTCACATGAAGAGTTACAACAGTAAATTCTGCAGTATCGCCCAATGACTGCTTCTCAACTTCCAAAGCCAGTACTTGGCTTACAGCTGAACCAAATATTGGATGTTCAAGGAAAAAAAGAAAAAAAAGTGTAATTCAGCAGTCTAAACGTGCATCGGGATGAAGGCAAGGGAAGAATTAAGAAGTCCTTTTGCCACCTGCAATTATTAGCATACAGCCTGAAGCACAAAACTCTAACCTTTGTCCACATGCACAGCTACAGTTTGTTAGTTATATGAGAGAGGTCTACCAAATTCTCCAAACTCAACCACAGTATTTATTCGTCTTCCTGAACCAGGGGTATTCACCTCAGGAATATCACCCTTTGCTCTAGCTTTGGCTGAAGCTAAATTCAGGAAGACCTGTGACACGTGGCAGACAAGTCAGGAATCCATCCTGAGCAGGCACGCACCTCCCTCAGGTGCGCAGACCCAGCAGTAGCATGCTGCTGCTTGTATTTATCAAGGAGACCATACCCCAACCCAGCAGACACTGTGTGGAGTAGCAAAGCCTTTCAAAGGGACTAATGAAATTCAACTTAAATGGGCTACAGAGAGCAAGGTTTCAATAAACCAGCAACAGACAGTACCAAGAACACCGCAAACAATGTGCGGATGTGATTATTTTGGCTATTGGGTGAAGAAATTCACAACTGCAAACCAAGATCATGACCTCCCCAAGTAAAGGGGTGCAAGGCCTGAGCCTGCGTTACGTGAGACAGCTTAAATTAGAAAGCGGTTGAGAACTAGATCAGTAACTACTGCCTTCGCCCGCTGGGGCCTTCTGGGTGAGACAGGACAGGAGGCAGATTTCCACGAGCAGATCCTGGGCTGGCAAACACACCTCTCTACTTACAGATCAACTGCAAAGTACATGTTTGTGGCTTCCCTTTGTCGACCCAACAGATTTGGGGATATAAGGTTTCCCTGCAGGTAGAACAAGGGAAAAATAAGACCACAGGTTGTTACTTAGCATACTGCTGCCAGCACTCGGTACAGCGACAGTGAGCAACACCACCACCCCCTGAAGACAGATTTCCACCACCTACCAGCCCTATGAGCCTGACTGTGCGTGCACCCAATGGATTAAAGATGTCTTCCCTTGTTGCCTATCGAGAAGAAAAAAAAAAAACCAACCAAAAAACCAGACTGTGCAAATCAAAGCATGTCGTATCTCAGCTCCATATCTCTCGGTAGGATTGCACACCGCTACGGCTGCTGTCGCTGGAAGGTGGCTGAAGACCAGTATCTAACGCAGAATTAAATACCGCTCTGCACAGAAAGGAACCCGGGTCACTTCTGCAGCTTATCTGAGGCTAAATTGGAGGCGAACAGGGCAGGCCCACGGCTGGCACTGGAGAAAACCTCCGATTCTCAACACCCTCTGGCACAAACACTCCCAGGAAGCATTTCCACCTTCGCAGATTTCTAAAATTTGTTTCCACGGCGGCTCTGGGGTCGGAGACCGCCTTGAGCACCCGCAGGCCGCGGCCGGGCCGCTGCCCAGGCGGCCCCCCGCAGCAGGCCCCAGGCCACCCGGTCCCCGTACCGGGGGCAGGCCCTGAGGGCTGGCGGGCCCCACCGGAGGCTCCCTCACCCTCACGCTCCGGGGCTCCCCGCCCGCACTCACCATGGTTGCCGGCGGCTCCCGCGGGACGTCTCTAGGCAGGGCGCCGCGCTCCGCTCATGTCATGGCCGGCGGCGGCCGGCGGCGGCGGGACCTCCCCGCCCATGCACCGGCCAGCCCCGGCCGGCCGCAGAGCCTCAGGCACCGCAGACGACCCCCTCCCCCTGCCCGGAGAGCCGCCGCCGCCTCCCAGCCCCCGGGTCTCCCCCGGCCGGCGAGGACGGGGAGCCCCGGGGAGCTGGGAAGGGCAGGCCCCTCGCGGGCCGGGTGGGCGCGGCGCTGGCCGGCGAAAGGGAAAGGACGGGACGGGGCGGAGCGGAAGAAAGCACGACCCGGCCCGGTGGCTGTCGGTGCGGCCGGTAGCTACGCCAGGGACATCCTGCCGCGCACCGGGGAGACGGCTCTGCCAGCCCCGCCCCGCCCTGCCCTCCCGCCGGAAGCGGTCGCCGGGCCCCCGCGGCCAATCGTAGCCCAGGCGGGTGGTGCCAGCGCATGCGCACCCCGCCGCCGCACGCCCCCGGCCGCCATCTTGGAGAAGGGCGCGGTGCCTCGCGGGGCGGGGCGGGGTGGTGGGGTGGGGGGGAAGGTGCACTCCCGGAGGTGCGCTGCGCCCCACCCCGGCGCGGCTGCGCATGCGCGAGAGGCTCTTCCTACCCGACAGGAAGCAGCAGCCGGGGTGGAGGGCGAGTCCGGAAGCATCCTGGGGGCGTGGCTCCGACTGGCCACACCCCATTGGGGCGGGGCCTGGGCGTGCCCCGTTGCCGTCCGACGGCGGCGGGAGAGGGGCACGCGTTGCCTGGCAACGCAGTGGGGCAGCCGCGGGCCCGCGCCTGGGCCCCGACCCCGTCCCTCAGGGACCCCTGTGAGGCCTCCCGTCCGCCTCCCGCCATCCCGAGGGAGCTACAGATGTACAAGGAGACTGTGTTCACGGGCTTCGCCCCCGTGTAGTTAATTAAATAATTGAAATTAACTGGGAGGGGAACCCTCAACCCTGCAAGGCCTCCTCAGCAAGGACAACGGAGCTATGGAGCATAGAAGCCTGTTCCTAAACACCTGGGCTGCACCCCCAGCAGCGTGGCCAGCAGGGCCAGGGAGGGGATTCTGCCCCTCTGCTCCGCTCTGGTGAGATGCCCCTGCAGTGCTGCCTCCAGCTCTGGAGCCCCCAGCACAAGAAGGACATGGACGTGTTGGAGAGGGTCCAGAGGAGGCCACCAAGATGATCCCAGGGCTGGAGCTCCTCTGCTATGAGGACAGGCTGAGAGAGTTGGGGTTGTTCAGCCTGGAGAAGGCTCCGGGGAGACCTTAAGAGCCCCTTCCAGTACTTAAAAGGGGGCCTACAAGAAAGCTGGAGAGGGACTTTTTACAAGGGCATGTAGTGATAGGATGAGGGGTAATGGCTTCAAACTGGAAGAGGGGTGATTTAGATGAGATCTCAGGAAGAAATTCTTGACTGTGAGGGCGGTGAGACACTGGCCCAGGTTGCCCAGAGAAGCTGTGGCTGCCCTGTTCCTGGAGGTGTTCAAGGCCAGGTTGGATGGGGCTTTGAGCAACCTGGTCTAGTGGGAGGTGTCCCTGCCCACGGCAGGGGGTTGGAACTGGATGGTCTTTAAGGTCCCTTCCAGCCTAAACCATTCTATGATTCTATGATTCTATTCCCACCCCACAGTTTTAATTTGACCTTTGTGGCCCTCATTTTTACAATGCTTAATGTGGCCGGGAGAGAAGACATTAACAGAAAGATCCAGAACAGCGGTTGAATTTTAAAAAAGCAAATTCATCCCCTAACTGCTGCCTGACAAAATCAAGGAGCCAGGACCAACTACGGCCCCAAAGCAGTGAAGTTAATACAGCTCAAAATACTTCTTATGGTTCCCAAATTCTCCTGTGGCATCCACTGTTACAAGAGATTGCTGAAACCGGTGGCTTAATAGGCTTTAGAGGGGACAATAAACATATGGGGATATTGCATATGCTTGCAGTTACATTAGAGGATTAAACAAAACAAGAGAGGGAGGAAAATAAACCCTCCATGGAGGTGTAACTAACCACGAGGCTCAACAGGACGATTATGGTTGAGCGGTCCCATGTCTTTTCCACAGCAGATTTTCTTCCACACTTTCAGCAGAGCGCTGACCCCAAGGGCCTCTCCTGCTCGCTCCCATCAGCCTTTCCCTCTTGGTGGAAAGGCTGTTCCTGGGCCACGCAGGCTGATAAAAATTCACCAAGAAGGAGACATGCAGCTTGCAGCCAAGCAGACACTGCCTGGCTGCACAGGAGATAACATCCATTTGCTGCCACGTGCCGATGAATTACCATATGCAACCTGAGGCAGAGCACTGTCTCCAAAACCTACCGCTCCAACACCTCCAAAACCCCTCCACCCTCTCCAAAACCCAGCCAACATCTCCAGAACACCTCCAAAACCTCTTCAACGTTTCCAACACCTCCAAAACCCCTCTAATGCCTCCAAAACCCCTCCAAAATCTCCAAAACCTATCCAACACCTCCAAAATCTCAACATCTCCAAAACCCCTCCAACCTTTCCAAAACCTGTCCAACCGTTCCAAAACCCCTCTGACACCCCCAAAACTCCTCTGACACCCCCAAAACTCCTTCAACACCTCCAAAACCCCTCCAACACCTCCAAACCCCCTCCAACACCTCCAAAATCTCCCCAACATCTCCAAAACTCCTCCAACACCTCCCAAACGCCAGGCTGAGGCAAGGTATGTGCTGTGCCTGCCCATGTGTTTAACAGAGGCTGGAACTGCCTGGAGACGCCACCTCAGCAATGGTTACATCAAGATATTGCAGCTGCGCTGGCAGAGGGCAGGTTACCATGGTGACTATTAAAAGGATAATCTTATTATCGCCGTTTGTTATTCCAACAGGGTTGTTTGTTGACACGTGCTCCGAGGCGCACATTGCTGTCCGGGGAAAACCAGCTGCCGGACACAGATCTGCTGAGCCATGCACTCCTTGCCTCCGAAACTGTAGAGACCTGCTTCTGCCGCCGTGGTTTGCGTTTTTTTGGCTGTCCAAAACAGAAGCGTCTCCAGCTCCCTGGATTGGGACGGGAGGGATCTGGCACGCTGCAGGCACAGGGCAAGCTGGTGGGGACCAAAAGAAAGAAGAGAAACCTTCCACCAAACTGCTGGATCCTTACAGGGAGCTTTTCTCCTCTACTCCTATTTCCAAACCCAAGGGGGGGCGTGACAGCTTTTAGCACAGAATTTGGGGCTGATGGTGAGCACTGAGCTCTGCAAGCCTACATCTCGGCTTTAGAAACATCTGCCCCAAGGCAAAGGAAGGTGTCCCCATGCCTGGCACTGCTGTGGCAATAACAGGTCTCGCACAGCCCTGGCTGGGACCTCATGGTGGTGTTGATCCAGCAGAAAACAGGGTGCGAGGACTGCGGCTGCCAGCAGCATCGCTGGAGCATGAGGAGGAAGGAGGCAGCAAGGCTCAGACTAAGACTGAATCAGCCCCAAGATGGGAGAAGCCATCAAACTTTTCATTTGGTTGGTTGATTGGGTTTTCTTGTAACTTTATGTTTTAAAAAAAAGGAAGAAAGGGAAATACTGTGGAGCTGAGCGGCTGCACTGGGAGACCAAGAGAACAGAATTCGTGAAAATCACTCGTTACTGCATGTGTTATCCCTCATTTTTTTTTGTAAGCATGCACAGAAGTGCACTGGAACGTGATTTGAAGCCCTCTTATCAAAGCCTTCTGCACAGCTCCAGCCTTGATTCCAGCCCGTTCAATCACACATGCAAATATTCACCACATTTTATTGCTTTATTCCAGTTTTGCAGAGTTTGGGTTTTGCCTCCAGGGTTAGTCTGAGCCTAACGCCAGCCCAGCAGCTGTCTACGCTTCACTTTGCATCCAGCTGCGTATCTGTTTCCATCTCCTTTTATTGTTCCTTCCACAAATTGGGCTGTAACTCATTCTGAATGCTATGTATAAATGAGCATCTTACTGCCCTGCCTAATATAAAGTAATTTGATGAAAAGGGTTAAACCGTATTTTATAAGTACAGTAAAGCAACTTTGAAATGCGAGGGAAGGTTTTGTGCTGCAAACCCCAACCACTCCCTGTGTCTCGCAAGTGGCTTGGCAATAAGTTTGCTTATTTAGCAAGCTATAAAACATACAGCAGGTAAAGGCCCTGAGTACAAATACCTGTAGAAAGTACAGATGTGCGTAATTAATTTAAAAAAACCACTGCAGCCCGCTGCTCCGGGAAAGGGGTGATCCTGAGACACCTTGCCCCACAATGGGTGTCCTTCCTCCGCACCCCGTTGGGATTCATCTGGGACTATCTGGGTTCTCAGGTGCTGTGTTTTCGGTGCACTGATTATATTGCTGGGATCTTAAAGGTCCTTTCCAACCTAGGTGATTCTATGATTCGATGAACGGCTTCCCAAATCCCATTGAAGGGCAGCTGCTTTAGGCTGGGAGAAAACAAGCCCACAGGACCAGGGGATCTGCGACATGACAGGAGGTCCCCAAATGAGCCGGCAAGAGGGGAGTGCAGGCAAGAGCATGCTTTACATGGGATTTGCAGGTTTGGCATTTCATCTGCATTTGAAGGAGAGGCCTGGAAATTCATCCTTGTGTCCAAATTGCCCCTTCCAACAGCCTCAGACCTGGAGGAGGCAGGTGAATTGGTGCTGGGGAAGGAAAGAGCAAGAGGAGTCAGCTCGCTCACTCTCTCCCTGGTAAGACACTCCACTTCTGTCACAGGCAAGGGAGAAAGGACTAGTTTTGGGTTGTGGCTTTTTTTAAACCCACACAAAGTTTGGAGTCTGTCCCTGCCATCTTCCTAGACCTCAAAAAACCACCCAGGCAATGCAACAAGGTGTCCCGACCTGCCCTTCCGTGACTCTCCCTGTTCTCAGCCTCCCGCGATTTTGGAAGGGGACCGGCAGAGATGCAGGTGGCGGCAGAGGAGGATGGTGGAGCTTGGGCTTGCATGGGCAAGATCCCACCCCAGAGGGACCGACACTCACCACGAGCTCCTGTGGGGCACCTACCAGGAGCCACATGTATTTGTGACTGGTCACTCGGTCCCACGCATTGGCAGGCACTGGGAGGCAGCTAATGGGATTTTTTTGAGCTGGGTGCGGTGAGGAGGAGCGGGGTCCCCTCAGCCAGGCACTGCCATGGACTGGCAAGGTCTCCCCTTCTTCCAGGAAGCGTGGGATGGAGGGGGCTGCGAAGCCAGAAGCAATTAGGGGCTCCCCGGGGCTGGGCACACTTGCCTCTTCCCTTCCATGGGAGAGCAGCCCTTTTTCTCCACGTTTCTGCTCCTCTCTGCTTGGCCCATTAGCCGAGGCATTAAATTTTAACATTTTTTGTTGCTCCCTGTAGCACGTTCCTGGTGAGTGGGTGCCTGGGTGGGTGCCAGGGCCCTGGTGCCACACCCAGGGGACCTGGGGGACTGCGGGAGTCTGGCTGCAGTGGGGGTACGCCCCTGCACCCCGCAAGCAGGAGAGGGGCTCCCCCGGTGCCTGACACCTGCAGGATGCTGATGCTTCTCCCAGCTCCCAAGGACTGGCATGGCAGCAGCAGCACTGTGAACACCCTGCACAGCCCCATTGTTCCGGGCAGATGTCCCTGCTACCTCCCCACGTTGGCAGGGGGTGACAAGATGGTGCTGAGCCCCCATCAGCCCAGCCAGCAAGGGCAGCCAAGCCAGCACCTGCATCATGGCCAGCCCATGGGTGATGCTGCCTTCAACTGTGCCTGCTCCCCCATCACCTCTGGAATGGGCAGCCATCCTGCTGCCCACCCCTACAAGCTCCTGTGCCCTGCAGGAGCGGTCCCTGACCCCGACCACCCACCAGTCTCAGCCTGTGCCCCCACCGATGCCCCCAGCCCTTGCAAAATGTAGGTAGGAAACCAAGGAATGGCAAGCTCTGCTTGCAGACACAGCCCACCACTGCTGCTCCCGAGGGGCGTTTTGCTGCCCTGTGGCTCCCTTGGTGCAAACCACCTCAAGGAGCCTGCCAAGGGGACCCGCTCTCCCCACCCTGTGGCACAAGCTGACCCTCAGTCCCTCTTTGCTGTGGGTCTCCAGCGAGCACCCTGCGGGTGAGCTCCGCTCACTATGGGCAGGTCCAAGGAGAACACAAGTCTTTGAAGGGCCATATGGTAACGGACTCCAATTAATGGCAGGAGAAACGCTCAGGCTTGACATAGCTGATGGAAGGGGATGGCTGGAGGACGAGCCCTGCTCTGAATCCTGAAGCTCCCACTGCTCCTGGCCTTGGCAACATGTGCTTGCCCCGCACGGCCATGTACACATGTGTGTGCTGAGCTCAGCCATGCATGTGCATATATGCTGAGCAGGGCTGGTCATGTGGGCATGCCCTGGTCCCAGCCATGCACACGCACACATGTACACCCATTCCAGCCAGCACCGTGTTGCAAGCACACCCACCACCATGGCAGGAGAGCACAGGCAGCCAGGCTTCCTTCCCATGCACCCCTGGGGGACACGTCTGCCCTATCCCAGCTGGCCACAGGCACCGGAGGCAGCTCCAAGGACTTGTCCATGGGGTCTCTGCTGAGCCCCGGCCCCCATCCCAGATCAGGATCAGCACAGGGCAGCTGAATCCCACCACAGCTGCGAAGTGTGGGCACCTCGCAGCCTCACGTGTGGGACCATCTAGCCCAGCACCCTTCTAGATGCAGGAAGAAGGTGATGGAAATGAGTTTGGGATAAACCACCCTCTGACTGGGTCCCCTCTCTCCTGGGGCAGCTCTCCAGTGAGGATGGGACCCTCAAGCAGCACGGTCGGGAGCTTTCTGGCCATGAGAAATTAAAAAGCCATCGATTTTTGCCATTAGAGAGGGTGTGGCTGGAGTAGATGCACTGCAAGCAGAGCCAAACACTGAATAATTCACGGCGAGAGATGACAAAGCCTGTGGCCAGGCTGGGGAAGCCTCTCCATGTCCTCTGCTTCTGCCCCAGGACATCAAACATGGGCTGGGACGAGGGACAAGCACAGCTCTTGGTCTCCAGGACCTGGGGGGCCTGCGCTGCTCCCCGAGCTGTTCCCAACAGACGGACAACAACAAGACTCCAGAGCTGCTCTGTGAGGGCATGTGGCCACATGGGCGAGGGAGCTCCCAGCCCAGCATGCTGCCCCCGAGGTGACCTGGCTTGTCCCCTGGGAGTAGCCAGACATTGCTGGCATGGCTGCCCTGGCTTGCACCGATGGCACAGAGCCACCCCTTGTAGGGCAAAGATACCACTTGCGGGGCAGGGACACCCCTCACGGAGCACCATGATGCTCCTGCCGTGCCCAGCCGGGACTGGCATGCTGTGCCCTGCTGTGCCCCACTGTGCCTGGCTGTGCAGTGGGGAGCAGCCCCCCAGGGATGGCTCCCAGGCCACCTGCTCCACCACCGTTGTGGCTCAGGGCACCCACAGGCACCCATGGGCACCCAGACCAAGACAAAATCCCTGCCCTGGTTATGCCATGTGCCCCGTGCCAAGGACTGGCTAGGGCAGAGCCCAGGGAAGGAGGAGGATGGGGTACCGGGGAACAGAGCATGGGTCTCTCGGTGACACCCGGCGTGCTGAGGAGATGGGCTGAGTTTGCCAGGTCTCAGCTGTGATGCTGGCAAGCCCTGAGGCAGCAGCCCGGAGCCAGGAGAGGGCGGCTGGAACCTTGGGCAAGGCCGGCGGCGGCAGCTGAGGAGTTAACTTCCCAGCCTTGCCGCATGAATCTGGAGCTATTAATACTTGCATGCTGGTTTAGCTGTCAGAGCAAGCGGCTGCTCTGCCGGTGAGACGAGCCCCGCGGAGCTGCAGCTCGCCGACGACACAACTTTCCTCTGTGAGCAAACTGGGCTCCCAGCCTGGCCGCCTTCCTGCTGGACCCTGCTGGACCCTGCTGAACCCTGCTGGACCCTGCCAAACCCTGCTGGACCCTGCCAGATCCTGCTGGACCCCACCTGCTGCAAGCTCCTGTGCAGGGGACACTTTCCCCAGCAGTGCTGTGGGCACTGTCCTCTGCACCTGCCACCGTCTGGTGCCACATGGGCAGTGGGTGCCAGAGAGGGGCAGACGCTTCCCCCAGCCTCTGAAGCACTGCAGGGCTTGGCCAGGGCCTCATCCTGCCCCTTGGCTTGGGCGATGCCACCCCAGGTCCCTGCTCACACCCCCTGAGGACCGGTGTTGCCTCTGGCCAGGCTGCGCAATGGGTACCAGGGTGGTGTTGGGCATTGCCGGCCCCAGAGCAAGGGCGACGTGGGACATGGCACAGCCCGGTGCTGCCTCCATGTGCAGTGAGCAGCCAGCCCCAGCACTCAGCCGGGCCTGGTGAAGGGACCCCCGACACCATGGCCCTGTGTGGGCGAGCGTGAGCCTCTGGCCGCTGGCAGCACTGGCGAGGTGGGGGAAGATGCCAACACGCCTCCAGTGCTGCCTGGCCTGCGGTCCCCCTCGCCCAGGTATAGCGGCCACTGGAGCCGAGCGATGGATTCCTTCTGCTTCGTCTGCTTCCAGAAAGAGGAGCTGCAGCCCCTGCACCTGCACAGGTCAGTGCTGCGGTGGCAAACCGGGTGGTACGCCGCCAGAGGGGACACGCCGCGAGCCCATGACAGGCATGGGATCACAGCACTAAGCTGGGCTGGGGGATGATGCCTGGCATGAGAGCTGCCTGCCTCGGCCGTACCAAAGTTTGCCTTGGAGCAGGCGCTCCTGGACGGACGAGACTGTGGCCCAGCGCTGTGCCGTGCGATGCTGTGCCATGCCATGCCAGGGAGAGGTTGCGTGCACAGCACGTGTGTGCATCCAGCATGGGCTTCCTTGGTAGCAGCTCTCCAGGGCATGGGGTGGGTGTCCTGTGCCGTGCTGTGCCGAGCGGTGACGGTGTGCCCGTGGGAGCGGGGCTGTTGGCAGCGATATGCAAACACATGGGATCGCAGACACATCCTGCCCACTCCTGCTCACCTGGATGCGGTCCCTGGCCGGACTCTGCTCCCAGGGATTTGCTGTCGCCCCTGGGGCAGGGGCTGGCTGGGCGTCAGGGGGATGGGGTGGCTAGGGGGTCCCCAAGGCCCTCTTGGCACTGGCACCTGTGCTCGCCTGTCCCCCTCCCTGAAAGCTCATCTCCCATCCACACTGCTGAGCAGCAGCCAAGGTGAATGTGCTAGTGCCGGAATTAGCCAGGCAGCCGGCAGGGATGTGAGGTGTGAACACCAGCACATGTCATGCCCAACTGCTCCTCCGTGGCACCGAGCCACTACCAGCTCCCATGCCACATCTCTGTCGCTGGCCCAACCTGCCGTGGCTGGGACCCCACCATGAGCACTGGCTGCCCACGGCGAGGTCTGGGAGGGTGGCGGTGCCAGGCTGGTGGCCAGACAGGGCTATCAGCCAGGCTGTGGGTGCGTGCCACTCCAGGCAGTCTCTTTCTTCCCAGTGTGCAACAAGCTGTGGGATTTGTTTTGGTGTAAATCATGTTTTTTTTGAGCCTCAGTTCCCGTGAGTCGTGTCCCATGAGCTTGGTGCCAGCTGGGAAGGAGCCACGAGGCAGAGGGGGACCAGGAGTGGGAGAGGGACCTTGGGTGTGGATGCTGCTGGCTGGAGAGGGCCGTGGAGCATCTACAGGGCTCCCATCTTACAGCCCAATCAGAGTCGACCGGCTGCACCTGGCCTGTGCTGGGCCACAGGTGGCACGAGTTTGGCATTCTCAGCCAGGGAGGGGAGCACCCAGAGTGACAGTGTGGGGTCCTGCGTGGTGGCTGCGGGGATCATCCCTCCCTGCAGGGGCAGACAGCACAGGGGGGACACCTGTGGCTTGTCCCCAGAGACCTCTCCTTGTCCTGCCCTGCTTCAACAGGGGCTGTGCTGGGAGGGCTCCCTGTCTCCAGACAGCCCCCCCAGTTGTCACCAGCCTGTCCCTAACAGCTTTTCCCTGGGCCTGCCTCCAGCCCGTGGGGACAGGGCTGTCATCACCTGCCACCGCCGGCACAGCAGCTACCGGGGTGGGCTACCCCCGGGCGGGAAAGAGCAGGGGGAGAGGTGTGTCAGCAGAGGGACCCACCGGGTGCTCCCCACTCATCCACCGACCCACCATCCGTCCCTGGGCCTGTCACCCTGAGCCGGAGGGACCGTGTGGGCCCAGGCACGTGGGTGCCGGAGGCAGCGTGCCTGTCCCTGCAGCCTCGCTAGATGGTGCCAGGAGAACGGGCTGCGAGCGGAGGTGGCCAGCGGGTGTGCGGTGCCGGACGGTGCCAGGGCTGGCCGGGGTGCCGGGGTGCCAGGGTAGGTCCGGTGGTCCTCCCCGTGCTCCCAGTTCAGTCCTGCTCGCTGCTTTGGCCCCGGTTGGTGATGGGATGGGAAATGCTGGAAGCTGTGGGAACTGTGGGCACAGCTGTGACATGGCCCCAGGCAGCGAAGGATCTGGCATCTGCGGCTTCAGACCCGGATGGGGGTGGGAGCAGGACAGTGTTATGACCCCGCTACACCCCCAAATCTCACCTCCCCCATGAAGAAACCCCTTCTGCTTTTTTTCGGAAGAAACCCAAGCAAAAGAAAACTGTTCTGTTTCCTTTCAAGCCAGTAGCTGAACGGTCATCATTACGCTCCAGAGTCAACACCATGTCTGAGCTCCCTGCAAGTGGCCGCAGGCAGACGGTGCTGCAGGTCCTCACCCAGCCTATGCCATGGGGGCCAGCGCGCAGGATGCTGTGCCCCCCACCCGGCTGGCTTGGGTCCATCCTCTGCCCCACAGGAGCATGGTATGGAGCCTGGGGGGCTGCGGGAGGGGAGGCAGCACCCCAAGGGCTGCTGGCAGCAGCTCACCATGTCCCCACCACACAGCAGAGCTGCAGATTGTTCCCCATGGCGCCGTGGGCTGTGTCTCCTCCCTGACCTTGAGAGCAGCCACTGGGAATCTTGTCCCGGCAGCCACAGCAGGGGATGGCAGCACGCCACCCCTGGGGGACTGCTGAGGTGGGGGACACTTAACCCCCCGCCCTGGCGCTGTGGGAACCAGTTCCCGCCAGCTCCCTTTCCAATGAAAATCCCCCTGCCTGGCCGCTGTCCCCAGGGAGCGAGGGGGCACCCAGCACCCCCTAATATGGGTCCTGCACCCCGGGCTGGTGATGCGGAGGGGTGCCAGGCGACCAGCCCTGGCTGCACAGGATGGACAGCGGGCAGCAAAGGTCACGCCGGTGCCTGCGGCGAGTGGCGAGGCTGGCCTAACCGCAGGGGCAGGGCAGGAGGTTTCAGAGCTCGGTGAATGCTACTGGGAGTGGGGCGAAACATCCAAAACCAGCTGGGAGATGCCGCTGGTGCTGCAGCTCCCGGCATGCTCAGCTCCTGTTTCGCCCTCCCTCCTTCCCTCCCCGCCTGCTCCTTCCCAGCATCCCTGCCAGCATCTTAAGGCAGGTTTTAGCTCATGTCACTGGAGCGTGACAGGCTGCAAGTGGCCATGGCACCCTGACCCACGTGCTATGCGGCCCTTTGGCTCCCACTCCGCCGGGGGGGATCAAGTGGTGGCAAAAGGACAAGTGACTTTCTTGTTGAATTTGGAGGGCATTGGGCTTGCTAGAAAGATTCGGGGCTTTTCAGGTCATTTCCTCGCTGCCTGCCCTGTCCAGGCACATCCCCCATGGCACAAGCCAGGGTATTTCCTTTCTGAGCAGAAATCCTTGGGGCATTCGTGGTCCCTTGGGGAGCCGTGGGCTCATCGCACGGTTTGGGATCGAGCTAGGTGATTAACGTGTTTGATCCGGCTCCTTTCATCTCGCTAATCTTAATTAGTTATTAATATTCTCCAAGCACTTTGAAGACCACGAGCTCGATGCAAACACTAACTGGTGCTATTGGTGTTACTATTATTCAATCTGTGTGTGACCCACGTGCTGGTGATGTGCCAGTCTGCCCCACGGAGCCCCACCAGAGCCCCACAGAGCCCTACTGAGCCCCATGGAGGCCCATGGACCCCTGCTGAGCCCCACGGAGCCCTGCTGAGCCCCACAGAGCCCCATGGAGCCCTGCTGAGCCCTATGGAGCCCCACGGAGCCCTGCTGAGCCCCACGGACCCATACACAGCCTTGCTGAGCCCCACAGAGCCCTGCTGAGCCCCATGGAACCCCACAGGGCCCCACAGAGCCTTGCTGAGCCCCACGGAGCCCCATGGAGCCTTACTGAGTCCCACAGAGTCCTGCCACAGACCGATGGCTCAGCCTCCATGTACCTGGGGCACGTCACAGCCCCATCTGCCAACACCAGAGTGGTGACACCAGGAGCCGAGCCACATGCGGGACGTGTGGTGCTGTCCCCACAGCCCCCCACGGTCCCCGGGCAGGCTCCCCGGGCACCAGCGACTGGCTACTGACCTAGAAACAGCCAGGAGCTATAAATAGGGCGAGCCGAAGGAGAGCTGAGAGGCACAACTCGGAACGCTGCGAGCAGGAGGCTGCGGAAGCTGGGGAGCCGCAGCCAGGGGACCGCATGGCAAGGGCAGGCAGGGGACATGAGGGGACGGGTGCTTTGTGCGGGTGCTATGGGAAGGGATAGGGCTGGACCCAGCAGCCGATGGAGCAGGGTGTGTGAGAAGGCTGTGGTGGCTTTTACCAGCCCGTGTCCTGCTTACGTGGCAGCACAGAGAGCACCCCGGCTCTGCCCCATCTCCCACACTGTGTCCATTCCCGGCACCTTCGCCCCTAAGATGTTCTCCTGCCCTGTGCCACCCCTTTCCCAGCCCCACCACAGCTGGCCTGACCACCCATCCAGCACCTGTCCAGCCTGCCCTGGCTTGCTGGGTCGCTGGGCTCTGGTGATACAGGGGACGGTGTTTCTCCTCTTGTGCCATGCAGATGCCCCCAGCCCAGTGGGGATCGTCAATACTTGGAGCATCCGAGCCACGGATGCCGGGAACTGTGGCAGGGACTGGTGAGCGGAGGGGAGATCAAGGGGACTGATGGGCACTCATGAGCTGCATCCGCCTTTCCCGCTGCCCGGACTGGAGGCCGGCCGTGCCCTGGGTGGCTGCCGGACAGGAGGAGGGTGGCAATGTTACAGCAGCGTCTGGCACCGAATTAAAGAGAAGTGTCAGAATGTGATTCAGCCTCTTGCGTTAAAGTCATTCATAAAAAGACTAATTGCTCTGCGTACTAAACCGGAAGTGGATTAGAGCCACCAGTGAGTCAGTGGTGATGGCTCCCTTGCCCTCCCCGGTGACAGGGGGCTCGGGCGGCAGTGGGATGGCCCCAGACCCTGGTTGTGCCCTGCACTGCATGGGCACAACCTGCTGTCACCCTTTGGAGCATGGGGCAGCCCCACGGCTGTGGGTTGGCTCAAAGTGGCCTCGCAGGAGTGCAGGGACCCGGTGCCCAGCTAACAGCCAAGGAAGCCCCAAAGGAAACCATGACCTGTGTTAAAACGTCCCTGCTCAGCCCTGGCGAGCACAGGAGGAAATCTGGAAAGACTGGATGTGCCCAGGGATGCTCTGAGGAGGAGCGCATTGCCTACTCCTCGCCTTTCTCCAGGAGAGCTGCCACCATCCCCTGGGCTGGAGGTGCCTGGGAGCTCCCGGTGCCCGGCGCTGGCAGGGCTTGCTGAACATGTTGCCAAACTTCAATGAGGCTGAAGGGAAGCCCGTGTGGCATGTCTGCCTCAGCCAGCTTTCCCTGGCTCACTCCGAATGGTCCTGCCATTCCTGGGTGTGTCGGGGGAAGCCACGTGTGCTGCATGTGTTTAGGAGTGTGACTTTGGAGGGACCAGCCAGGCGCTGCCCGCACATGGTGTGGCACACCATGGTGGGTATCACCTGTGCTGAAGGAGAAGAAATATGAAGTCTTGGAAGGCTCAGGGAGAGCAGGAGCCAGGGAACCTGTTGACAGCGGGATGGGGTCCTGTGGAAGGACATTTCTGGTGCAGGGTGCTGATGGCAGTGAAGCCCAGATCATAGAATCACAGAATGGTTTGGGTTGGAAGGGACCTTAAAGGCCATCCAGTTCCAACCCCCCTGCCATGGGCAGGGACACCTCCCACTAGACCAGGTTGCTCAAAGCCCCAGCAAACCTGGCCTTGAACACCTCCAGGGATGCGGCAGCCACAGCTTCTCTGGGCAACCTGGGCCAGTGTCTCACTGCCCTCACAGTCAAGAATTTCTTCCTGAGATCTCATCTAAATCTCCCCTCTTCCAGTTTAAAACTGTTCCCCCTCGGCCTATGGCTCCACTCGCCGATCAAGAGTCCCTCCCCAGCTTTCCTGTAGCCCCTTTCAGATACTGGAAGGGGCTCTAAGGTCTCCTCACAGCAGAGGGGCTCCAGCCCTCGGATCACCTTGGTGGCCTCCTCTGGCCCCGCTCCAGCAGGTCTATGTCCTTCTTGTGCTGGGACCCCCAGAGCTGGAGGCAGCACTGCAGGGGGGTCTCACCAGAGCAGAGCAGAGGGGCAGAATCCCCTCCCTCGCCCTGCTGGCCACGCTGCCGGGGATGCAGCCCAGACGCTGGGGCTATGGGAGTCCTTTTCGGCGCACGCAATGATGGGGTGGGGAAGGGGTGAGCGGCCTGATCCTGCGTGGGTTACTGGAGCGGTGCCCGTCCCAGCCTCTGCTCGCCGCCCGTCCCGCCCGTGGGGTGGCTCCTCCGGGCTGACCCCGGCGGGCCGGGGGAGGAGGAGGAGGGCTCCTGCCCCCGGGCAAACGGCTGCTCCCCGCACCCCCGGCAAACCCACCCGCGAGCCCCGCGTTGCCCCGGACCCACGGGCCGGAGGGGTGCCGGTGCTGCGGGGGGTGTGTGTGTGACCGTGCGAGGGGCGGGGATGGGGAGCGCCCGGTAGAACGGCGGCGGAGCCCCCCCGCGTCCCCGGTCCCCCCCCTTCCCGTCCCCGGGGGC
>VFFE01007232.1:4509000-4603489 GCA_008921705.1 Burhinus oedicnemus | reverse complement strand
GACTCTGGAAGGATGCGCTGAGATGGAGAGAGGCTGGAGGCAGGGGAAGGGGAGCAGGGAGGGGAGAGGGGGCGAGCGGCAGCCTCGGGGGCAGCTCAGGCCATCTCCCCACGTCACCTCCCCATGTCACCTCCCATCGTCTCCCCTCGCCACTGGCATGGTGTGGGTGCGGGAGCCGGCTGCCAGCCCGCACCAGCCTCCCGCCGGCTGCGGCTGGGGAAGGGGAGCGTGACCCACTTTCCTCCAGGTCCGGCCTCGCTGGTGCGGTGTCCGCGGGCGGGCGACGCCAGCCGGGCGTCCTGCCGCAGCTCGGGGCACGGCTGAGCGGCACGGGGCGGGGGGGACGAGGTGCTTTGGTCTCGGCGCCCCTCTGGGCTGGATGTGGCGTCAGGGTGTCGCCTGCCGGGAGGCGATGCCCGCGCTGTGGGGCTACAGCGGCCCCACGGCGTCTTAAGGCCGTGACGCCCCTCGGAGCAGACACAGGGCTGGTTTTCACAGCAGGGCGATGCGCCCCGCTGTCCCCAAGAGCAAGAGGGGCTGAGGGTTCCCGGTGGCCCTGCCCGTGGGGACCGGGCGGGCAATGGGCAGGTGCCGCTCGGGGCGTTTGTCTTTGCAGATCCCAAATGTGCGATGCTGCCGGCGCTGGTGGAAGAGTTTTGGGAGGGAGATGATGACAGGCTGATGAAACCAATCAAACAATGAAGTAATCGTAAATCCCCGGTGCTGGCGGCGAGGCGCGGCAAAGGCGGGAGGAGCTGGAGGCTGGAGTAGCTGAGGTCCTAACGAAGCCATCCCCCTTGTCAGGAAAAAATCCCAGGAGGCCGAAGTGCTGAAAGGTGGCCAAGGTCCTGCCGTCAAGGGCTGATGGACAGAGACGGTGTGGTGCAGGAGCAGGGAAAATCCTGCTGGCAGCTCTGGGAGAGCAGTGCGGAGGGCACGGAGAATGGCGGCGGGAGGGGAAAGCAGTGACCCCCTGGGGAGCGGCAGCCACTTGTCCCTCGGGAGGACGGCAAGGGCTGTTGGAGGAGAGAGCCCAGGCACTGCTTTATCTGCTCTTCCCAAATTTTTCTTGCGGAGGCTGTCTGTGAAACCTGAATCCTGGGACCAAAGGCTGAAGAAGCTTGTCACAGGTGCACGGCCGGGATGGGAGACAGTTCCCGCTACGAGGGATGCTACGGATGGGCATGACGGGGCCTGACCCTGAGACGTCCCTGCCAGGAGAGCAGTTTCCACTGACTGGGAACCTGCACGCTTCTGGGTGTTCGTTGGCTTTGCTGAAGCTGATCCTGGTGCTGGGCAGTCTGCTCTGGTCCAGGCAAGGAGCTGGTATGGGAAACTCCACATAACTGGGAATTCAGTGCCATCGTGCGGAGAAGTGTCCCCAGCCAGGGGCTCTGGGAAGTCACGGTTGCTGCAGGCACTTTGGCGCAGGTTTGCTGCTGGTTCACAAGCAGCACTCCAGTGTTTCCCATGGCTTTCCCACCGCCACAGAGCCGGTGAGAGGACATGGAGACGTGCCCCATCCATTGCCTCTGCAGGGGGTGGCGGGACGCTGGCAGAGGGGCTGTGCCCAAAATGCTGCCCGCCTGCAGCCACTGACCCATTCCCCTGTGCCATGTGGAACCAGCCACCTCCCAGACATGGTTGGCTTGTCTTGAGTGGCTTTCGACAGCCCTGGGGTGACGCGTGGGCGAAGGGACCCTCTCCCCACATGTGTTTTGCTGCTTTTGGTGGGGTGGGAGGCAGTGGCTGGCTTGGGCAGAGGATGCAGGCAGCCTCCTTGCCCGGCCAGAGGATGTCTGGACATGGTGGGTACCCATGGCTCTGAACCCCCTGCAAGGTGCCTGTCCTCCCCCCACGGAGACATCGTCCTCGTTTGGCGAAGGTGCCTTTGTGAGCCCTCCCCTGGGCAACAGGCATGCCACTGCCCCCGGGAAGCACAGTTAATAACACCTTGCACCGGCGCACTGGTCCCAGCGGCATGGAGGAGATGAGAGGATGTCCCCAGAACGGGGTCAGGCAGAAACGGAGGTGGCGGAGGCTGGAAATGGAGTGAGGCGCTGGCAGGCAGCTGCTCGGCACAGGGCACGGCCAAGGCACCGCCTGTCCCCCTCAGCCCGGTGGCACCGGGCCACCGCACAGGCAGCACCGGGGTGGTGTGGGAGGTAGGGGACCAGGAGTGAGGACATCCAAGCGCTCGCTTGGAAATGACTTTGCTGGTTCAGCAGGTGGTTTGGAGAACACAGGGGAAGTTTGGGAGCTGGCTGGGGTGCAGAGGGAGTGAGCTCCCTCCCAATGGGTGCCCTGGCCTCCAGCCTGCCGGGCTGAGGGAGAATCAGTGTTACCTGCTAATAACTAATGCCGATTACACCATAATTAATGAGCACGCTGCTGTTGTAGTGAGCATCGCAGCAGTGGGAGGGTCTGGGGATGGGGTGAAATCAAAGCTCTGCAAAATACATGCGGTGTGGCCAGGGCACCTGGCAGAGCAGAGCAGCATGTGCCTGCGCCAGCCCCGCTGCCAGATGTTTCTCATTTTTCCCCTCTCTAATAAGAAATCTGGGTCTTGCAGAGACCCTAACGCTGCCTTGCATGGTTTTTCCCTTCGTCTTCCCAATTCATTGCCCCAGAGAAGCTCCTGGTGTGAGTCCTGGCCCCTCACTGGGCCTCCAGCATGCCGCCTTGCTGTAGAGACCCCTGTATCGGGCTCAGCCCAAAACTCCTTTTCCTTTGACCCCACTCAATAACCAGATTGCTTTCTGATGTGGCCAGAGGGGTTTTTTCCCCCCTTCCCCTCTTAATTTCCAAGCAGCTGCTGCTCCAGCAGCCAGATGCCTGGGGCAGCTCTCCCGGGCGGCCTCTGCTCCTCTCAATGAGCTCTTAATGAGTTTGCAATTACTTATTGGCAGAGCCGATGTGCCCAGGGCTGCGGAAAACATCCCCTTGCAGGGAGCGGTGTGGGGCTGGGAGTGGGTTGGCGGTGCTGGCCCGGGTACCCGGTGGGATGCTGGGCTCCGGATACGGGATGCCATCCTCCCGGAAGCTGCTCCGCGGTGTTGGGGATGGAGGTCTGGGGAGAGGAGCAGCAGTTGCCGACGGGAGACGACTGGCTGCCTATAAATACCTGCCAGGGAGCGAGGAAGAGGTGGGTGGATTATCCTCCTCACTCAATGAGATAAATGGTTTTGAAGCTTAAACAGAGAACAATTTTAGTCTGAATAGTAGGAGAAAGGGTTCAGGACGCAGAGATGACGGCACGAACCACCTGCGGTGAGTGGCAGCGTCCCGGTGCCACTTGGCAGCATCTTCACTGCCCCTTTGCCATTGCGTGGGGTGTCGTGGTGTGGGGACCTTCGCCGAGACTCAGCCGGGTTGTGCATCGTTCCTCCTGGCTCCTTCTTCAGGAACACCTGAAACAACTGAGCTGGGGGACTGTGCACTGGGAGGGCGGTTTGGGCTTCCTTTGGGCACGGCGCTGGCTCCTCTGCCCCAGTGCTTCGGGGCCGTGCCACAGAGGCAGAAGAGGAGCTGGTGTGCTGGGAAAAGGCCCCATTTCTGCTCTGGTTTGACCCAATCTGACATGCGGCTGCACAGGCGGTTTTGTCGGCATGACTGGCATGGGCACAGAAGGCAACCAAGGATGCAGGACCTTGCACCTGGCCATACCAGGCTGGTGGCATCTCTTGCTGCATTGGCACCGTCCCCGCCATGTCCCCCTGTCCCTAGCCATCCCCATGAGCTTGCTGAACTAGCTGGAAATGAGCCCTCGCTCCCTCTCCCCGCTGCCACCCCGCTTTGCTGCTGACACCAAAACCAGCATTTCAATTTTGAAAGAAAACGTCTATGTTTATGCTTTTTTTGGCCTTGGCACGTTGCTATTTTGCCCACCATTGCCCTTTGGTTTTCCCCCGGGATTGGTGTTGGCTCCATGCTCCCATTAGCCTTGAGAGAGCGGGGTGTGTCGCACCGAGCCGGCAGGAACGGAGGCACCGCGGTGGGATCCTGGCAGCGCCCGCGTCCCTGGCAGCACCACCCGTGCCGCAGTAGGTTTGCCCGCTCAGGCTCCATGGAGCACGGCAAAGGCAGCAGCCACAGCTCTGGGGCGGCTGCACAAGCCTGGCAGGCAGCAGGCAGGGGACCTGGTGAGGTGGGACACCCCTTTCTGATGGGTATTCCCCGGTGGCCAGCTGGCAAGGAGCTGCCTGGCAAACCCAACAGGCTTAGCCAAGGGAAAAAGCAAATAGTCCTGAAGTTGGAGAGCTCTTTTAAGCAGCCATCAGTGCCTCACCTCACCTCTCTTCCATCCCACTGGCAGGTTTTTTTTTCTCAAACTCCAACTTTGCCGACTTGAATAATTGCATTTCAACACCGGTTAATTAAGAGACATTGACGAGCGTGATTGTAAATTCAAGTGTAGACAGAATTCTCCTTGCAGGATGCTGGGAGCTGTTTTTAGTCATGCATCCATCGAGCTGCTGCGCTGATCCACCTCCACCTCCAGCACTCAGACGCTGAAATGGTGCTCCTCTTCCAGGAGGCCAATAAAACACTATGGAGATGAGCTGCTTTGGAGATCTTATGAGTCAAGCCATTACATTTTTGGAACATCATGATGTTGAAGTTCCTTTTCTATTTTTTGCCCAACTTCCCGGGAGAAAAAAAAAAAATAAAATTAAGAAGCTGAGCTGTGCTTTGGGATGAGAGGCAGCACCATTGTGGAAAGAAAGGAGGAGAGGTTGGAGACCAGGCTCAGCCTTGTTGGGAAAAGGCTGGGAGGAACCTCATGCATCCGGGAGGATCCTGAGGCAGGGGGTGCTGTGGGTGCTTCCTGGGTGCTCCTGGGGTGTCTGGCACGGTTTGGGGTGGTTGTCACAGCCCCTGCGTGGCCATGGCACATGGCTGAACTTGGGGGCATCATCGTCCGGGCTCCCTCCCGTGATCTCCATCTTCCCCAGCCATGGGCTCACCACCCCCAAAGAACCCATACGGGTGTTTCATGGGCGGAGAGCCCACGGCTGCAGCTGCTGAGAGCCCAGGCCGCATCGCTGGCCACCTGCACTCCCAGCTCTGTCCCAGCACCAATCGGACCCCCGGGTGCCATTGGTCCTGGAGGCAAGCAGGATTTATTTTGAGCGGGGTTCCCCATGCTGTCCCGGTGAGAACCTGCATTAAAAAAATCTAAATATAAACCAGCGCCTGCTCGGCTGCTGCCCCATGATTTTTGTCAATATCTGCTACAAAATAAAAAGCAGCCGGTTTTATCTACTGAGGGACCCACCGGCCCTGGGGTGCCTGTGTCTCTGCTCGGGGCTCGCAGGGCGGTCATGCTGTGCGCTTGTGCGTGCTTGCAGTGTGGGGCGGCTCGGTGGGGTGCTGGGTTCTCACTCTTGGGGGATGATGGAGGGCGAAGCAGCGCCCTGAAGACATCAGAGGAGATCCCGGGGTGGTTTCGCTGCTGCGGTGGCATGGCGGGTGAGTCCAAGCTTGGCTCTGTTGCGGGGATGGCTGCCGGTTTGTCAGGAGTGAGGAATGTCAGTGCTGTTGTCCGTGTGCCGGGCACCTTGGTAGGGGAAAGCCGAGAGTGGGTGCCAATGGATGGTCAGAGGTGTATGGTGGAGTGCTTTGCTGCAGAGCCATTGTGTCCTGCTCGATGCCTGTGGCATGGCCCTGGCCCTGCTCCGGAGCGTCACTGGCTCAGAAGGGGGCTCCGGTGCTCTGCAAAGGGTGGAGGGGACAGGGCCAGCTCCCGGGGTCCCCACTGGGCACCGTGGCAGCAGTGGGGAGCCCCAAAGGGCCTCAGCTCCCATCCTGTGCGGTGGCTGTGAACACACCAGGGCCAAGGAAAGGGGTGTGTGTGTGTCCCCATGTCCCTGCCCTCCTGGCTCTGCCATGCCCCAAGCCCTCGCTGTCGTCCCCTTGTCGGAGGCGCAGGGGCCACTGCACCCCCCGGCCTTGCCCCACGTGGACAGAGGGGTGGCACCCAGCGGGTGCTGCTCAGCACTGACCCGAGCAGCCCGCTGCCCCTTTGCAAGGTGCCATGGCTCCCAGCCCCAGGGGATGGGACGGGGTGGAACAGGGCGTGGCGGCTTTGTGGCACCCGCCAAAAGCAGTGACTTGCTTCTGCCTTGCAGCGCAGCCATGAGCGCAGGTTCGATTGAGCAAGAGCCATCGCGCAAGCTGGCCTGCTGCGGGGTGCCCCTCATCACTGAGGACATGCAGTCCCTGGCCATCCGCACCCTCTCGGGCACCGACATCAGCAAGCACTACGACCTCATCCGCGAGCTCGGCAAGGGCACCTACGGCAAGGTGGACCTAGTGTCCCACAAAAGCACAGGTGAGGGGAGCAGGGGGAGGCACGGGGGATGCGGCCGCGCTGGGAGCGGGGTGCCTGGCATGTGCCAACCATGCCCTGGGCTCACCCCCAACCCCTGCCCACTGCAGGCACCAAGATGGCCCTGAAGTTCGTCAACAAGAGCAAGACGAAGTTGAAGAACTTCCTGCGGGAGTTCAGCATCACCAACACGCTCTCCTCCAGCCCCTTCATCATCAAGGTCTTCGATGTGGTCTTCGAGACTGAGGACTGCTATGTCTTTGCTCAGGAGTATGCCCCCGGTGGGGACCTCTTCGACATCATCCCGCCACAGGTGGGAGCCCCTGCCCCTCCCGTGGGAGCCTTTTTGGGGTATAGGGGTAGTGGGGGCTCAGTATCCCCAGGGCACTGAGCAAAGCTGCTGCTGTGCTTCGGTGGCCATGTGGGAGGGGGCCCCATGCGTGGGGACTGGGTCAACCCCGACCACAAGCACCTACAAGCAAGGCTGAGACCCATCACCCATCCCTGGGGTGGCCTGAGACCCATCTCCTGGGCTGGCCTGGGACCCATCACCTGTCCCTAGAGTGTTATGGGAATCATCACACATCCCTAGGGTGTCCTGAGACCCATCACCCATCCCTAGGATGGTCTGAGACCCATCATCCATCCCTAGGGTGGCCTGGAACCCATCACCCATCTCTAGGATGGTCTGAGACCCATCATGCATCCCTAGGGTGGCCTGGGACCCATCACTCATCCCTTGGGTGGTCCGGGACCCACCACCTGTCTTCCTGCCACAGAGAGGACCCCAGATAAAAGCAGCCATGACCATGTGGGATGTGTAATGGCATACGGATATGGTGGTCCCACGGGTGGATATCACCATGGGGTTTGGTGGCAGGTGGCTGACGCTGTGTCCCTGTGCCCGCAGGTGGGGCTCCCCGAGGAGCTGGTGAAGCGCTGCGTGCAGCAGCTGGGCCTGGCCCTCGACTACATGCACAGCAAGAGCCTGGTGCACCGGGACATCAAACCTGAGAACGTCCTGCTCTTTGACCGCGACTGCCGCCGCATCAAACTGGCCGACTTCGGCATGACCCGCAAGGTGGGCTGCCGGGTCAAGCGCATCAGTGGCACCATCCCCTACACGGCCCCTGAGGTCTGCCAAGCTGGCCGGGCGGAGGGCTTTGCCGTGGACACCAGCATCGACGTCTGGGCTTTTGGGGTGCTCATCTTCTGCGTCCTCACTGGTAACTTCCCCTGGGAGGCGGCAGCAGCTTCCGATGCCTTCTTTGAGGAGTTTGTGCGGTGGCAGAAGGGACGGCTGGGGGGGCTGCCCTCGCAGTGGCGGCGCTTCACGGACAGTGCCCTGCGCATGTTCCAGCGCCTGCTGGCCCTTGACCCCGAGAAGCGCTGTCCTGTCAAGGAGGTCTTCTACTTCATCAAGTGCGACCTGATGGCCGAGGTGCGGCGCCGACCCTCCTACCGCTCCCGCAAGCACGCCGGGGATAAGCTCCCAGCCGGTCCCCATCGCCATGAGGCGGCCGGCTCCTGCACCCCCGCCCCACTCAAGAGGACCGTCCTGACCGAAGGGAGTGGACCCCGTGGCTCCGAACCGAGCGTGGCCCCCCCGGGGACGGCAAGCAGGACAGACGGACGGCAGGACAAAGGCAAAGGGCAGATGGTCCTGGCCACAGCAATAGAGATCTGCGTCTGATGGCGCTGGGGTGGCATGTGGCAGCCACCCATCCTGTTCTCCCCCCTTCCCGGGAACAGGGATGGGGAAGGGGGGTTGTTGCTCGTGGTGGTGACACGAGCCAGGACCAGGCTCCGGATCTCCCAAAGGAAAAAAAAAAAAAAAAAAAAAAAAAAAAAAAAAGGCAAAGAAACAAAAACGAAGAGGAAAAGGACAAAACTCGTTGCGCTCCGTAGCGCCAAGGATACTGTTTCCCCCCCGCCCCGCCTGGGTGAGGGCACCGCTCACTACCGGGCAGGATGCCGGTGCCCCCAGCCCCTGCCACGGCCACACTGCCCCCACCAAGGCTCCCCCCCAGTGTGGCATGGGGAGGGGGCTCCCAATATGAGGAGGAAGAGCCAGGGGGAGCTGTGTGGGTGGGGGCCATGTCCCAAGGGTCCAGGGCAGCCAGCGCCCACTGGCTCTCCCCCACCCCATGCTTGGCCCCCGGCCAGGGCAAGGGGAAGGCCGATGACCCCGCACGGTGGAGGAGGCTTTCAGGGAGGTTTGGGCGGGTGGCGATTTGCCTCCTTCCACTGGTCCCTGCCCCGCTGGTGGGGACTGGGAGTGGTTGGGGAGGTGGGCACTGGGTCAGTGATGGGGAACTGGGGGGTCACCGACCCAGCCCGGAACCCCTGGCAGTCCCGGCTGCCTCCCTGCCATGGGAGGTGCTGGCAGCCATCGATGTAGCAAGTGTCCCTGTCTATGTGTCATTGTGTGTCCCAGCCGCAGCCACCGGCAGCCCCTGTCCCCCCTGCCCTGCCCCACTGGGTGGCCTCGCACCAGCCCCAGACCCCCAGCCGGAGGCACCTGTCCCTTCCCAGCTGGGAACTGCGCTCTGGGCTTCGGCCATCAGCCACAGTGCCAGCTGTCTGGTGGGTCGGATCCTTGGGGCTGGGCTGGCTCTGCCGTGGTGGTGTCCCCTTGTCCCTTCTGCAGACGTTTTGTACCCAGGGACTGGAAAAGGTGGTGGTGGCCCGTCTCCAGGACAGGACCTGGGGAGCAGGGGAGGGAGCTTCAAGTGGCCTCCTGAAGGTCCCCATGGCTCCCTGCGCTGTCCCCGTCACCCCCTTTGCTGTCACCCCTTCCCCAAAGCCCAGTTCCCCTCCCCTGGGGCTGGCGGGGAGGTGGCAACGGAGTAAATCCCTCCAGGGCTGGCTGCAGCGAGGTGGGGTGGTGGTGGCAGGAGCTGCTGGTGGCCCAGTGGCCCCTTAGTGACAAGGTCATGGGGGGGGGGGGGGGGGCAGGTCACAACTCTCCTCCTGGTTTTGGGCACCCAGGGCAGTGGCGGAGGCCAGGAGGGCATCCCAAGGTGGCAGCACCCAAGCCCTGGCACGGTTCAGGCTTCCCTTCCATCGGGTGGGTGCTGAGGGGACCTCCTCCCTCATCCCCTCCAGCCCCCCAATTCCCGCACAAAGGGCTATAACGCTATTCAGCAGCAGCAGCAGCAGTTTACACAGCAGGCGGGTGCCCAGCTGGACCCCCCTCCGTCACCGCCGCTGCCCCCTGCCCCGTCCCTGCAGCACCCACCCCTGCCCCTCACCCGCCCGTGGTGCCAGGGCCGAGGGCCAGTTTTAGAAGTAGCATTGCCCCAATGTAGAGACGCTAGGCGCGTTTTTTTCTCCTTTTTGCCTTAGGTCCCTCGATGTCCTCGATCTTTCGTGCAATAATGTAGATAAGGGATCCTGACTGCCCCCGGGAGGGGGTACCTCCCTGGGCGGTGTGTCCCATGGGGGGGTGCCCGGGTGTGATTTCTGTTCCTGTCAAGGTCGCTGTGTCGGCAGGTCGTCAGGTTTTTATTTCCAATTCCCTTGGCTGTCGGGTTTCGGACCTTCTTCCCGTAGGAGAGGCTGTAGTGTCACAGACGTTACCTCAGTTTGTCACTGTTGAAAAGGATTAAAAAAAAAAACAAACACGACAAAAACCATAAAAAATGACAAAATACATAGTTATAAAAGAAACAAAAAAAGTCTCAATGGTGGTGAAGACTTTTTTTTTTTTTTAAATAAATAAACCAAACGCGATGCTTGTGCAGCCGCGAGTGGGCGGGGGGCACTGCCTGCCTTCATCCTGCCATGGCCTCGGGGGGGGTCACTGTCCCCCCGCTGTCACCCTGTGTCGTGTGTTGTGTGTCCCCCCCAAGCCACACTGTTGTAGCCAACCCAGGGTGGGCGGGAAGGGCAGCAGGGCCATGGGGCAGGGTGGCAGCACCCATGGGTGCAGGGGGCATGATGACCCAGCCACCCTCAGTGCAGCCCCCTCCACATGGGCAGGGCTGCTTGATGGCAAATGTATTCCAGCCACGTCCACAGGCTAATTTCAATTTCCTGGTAATTATGCAAATGAATGTGGATTTAATTAAGGGCAGATTTCATTAAAGTCTTCTTAGGGAAATGAGAACAGGGTGGGGGAGAGCAAGCAGGAGGAAGGCAGGGAAGGACAGATGAAGGCAGTGCCCAACCTGGAAGATAAATGGCAGCAGGGGATGGGATGGGATCCCTTGGGAGCGGGGGTCCTGCCTGGATGGGGAGGGGCTCAGGGACCCCAGCCCAGAGGTGGGGGGCTGTGTGGGGCAGGTGTGTGGCATGGCCAGGGGGCAGCGCCCAGGATGGACCCTGGGAAGATCCGGCACATCTCCAGCCCCGCTGCAGGGAGAAGGGCAGCAGGCAGCGAGCCCTGTTCATCCGACTTCAGCATCATCTCCTTTCTCTTCCCATCAGGGCAGGGAAAGCATTTCTTTGACACATGACTTTTTAATATTTGTTTTCTCTTTCCTAGCTAAAAATACAGATTTGGCCACGCCAAAAGGTCTAGGAAATCAATGTCATTGTCACCAGGCGCTGGCTGGAAGGACCCTCCCCTCCCCGGTGGCAGACAAAAAAGGAACCGCTGCCATTTGACGTCTTTGAGATGAACCACTCGGGTTGCTTTCAGATGAACTGTCTTTAATTCAAAGTGAAATGGCTAATTTTATCCCAGCAAGGTCGAGGATGCTGAGAGCCCGTCAGCGCCAGGAGGAGCGGGGCTGCCTGTCTCCAGGTGAAACCTTCAGATCCAAAAAAACCACGGCAAAAGCGATGGCTCAGCAAAGCCATCACCTGCTCGCCTCCCCTCCAAGTTTGCTCCTGGGCTTGGCCAGGAGGGTGGCCACCGACCTTGGGCAGTCCGCGAGTGATGGATGAGTAGTGCAGGCACTGCTCTGAAAGAAAATAACTAATAGATTTGTACAGATCCTCAAGCTGGCTGCAAGGCTGGGGGCAAGAGGCACGGGGTGCCAGGCAAGAAAGCGGTGTTGGCGCTGGATGGGTGTGGCAGGTCCAGCCTCACTGGCATCCCATAAAAACAGATCCTTCCTGAGCTGGGGAGGCCAGGAGGTCCCAGCTGTGATACTCAGCAAAGCCTGCCCGCCTCTAATTTCATCCAGCCTTTGATTTCTGAAGCTGAATTTTGCCCGTTTTTGCTTAGCGATGCTAAGTGAGCCACTGCAGCCCCAGCTAAAATACTGGAGGTTGAGAGGAAAAATAACGGTGCATGATGCACTCGTTTGGAGCACAAATGATCAATGCCAAGCTAGCATTGCCAAAAAAAAACCCCAACCCCAAACAAATGCTTTAAAAGGAAATATTTTGCCACCAAGATGCTGCTTCGGCTCCCTGATGATTCAGGAGGGGGCTGCAGGATGAGGACCGCCGCAGGCATCCCCGTGCATCCTGATCCAGGAGAGGAGCGCAGGTTCTGGGCTGCTGGCGGCTTCCCCAGACGCCACAGGGAGATGTTGTGGGGACACAAGCCTGGCATGGCGAGAGCGTTCATAAAATGCGCTTCTTTAGGGCTGATCCGCTTTCAAGAGTTTCCAAAAATAGCGACGGCACCGAGCTGAGATGGGCGTCGGAAGGAAATGTGACTCATGTGCTACCCAGCGCCCGAGCGAAATCAGAGGAGCTTGAGGCCGCTGTGCAAAATGAGCCACCCAAGCGAGAGCACGAGCCGCTGCTCAGGGATGCTGCAGAGAACTGGGTCTGCAGGAGGATGCACGAGGGCATCCTGATAGCCCTTCTGGTGGCCACAGAGCCGCCTACAGAGGGGATGCAGCTTGGGCTCGTTCCCTGCCTGTCCTTTCCACAAGGGCCCCTCTGCTGTCTGGATTTCCAGCAGCTGGGGAGATGACAGACAGATGTCAGTCAAAGCCTGGCAGCTGCCGAGGGCCCCTGTAGGGACAAGCTGCCGGAGCAAAAGCTGTCCTGAGGTGAGGAAAAATCCAGCCCCGTGCCATGTGGAATGGTTGAGCCGGGCCACAGGTGGTGGCAGAAGGGAGAGGTGACCTTGTGTGGCAAATCCAGCCACCTTCAGGCAAATAGAGAGCGGAGCTGGCCGCAATTCCATCCCCATCTCATCTCCTGGGCGGGTCCATGCTCAGTGGAAACAGCCCGGTGAGCATCCCACGGGGAACAGCTCTGGGGCAAACTCCGGTGGGTGCCTTTACTCCAGCCTCAGCCGGCCAGGAGGATTTCAGCACGAGGCAGAGGAAGGCAGGAGGCTGCTGGCATCTCCAACTTGGCTGCATGCTCCCTGCAACGGGTTTGGACACATTTTTTTCAGCCAAAGGTGTTTCTTCCTGTGGAAAACTCTGTGTTTTTCACCAGCGTGTCTTTGCTGAGAAGTGGGTGGGTTTGTCAGCTTTTTGGTCACTATTTTGGAGTCTGGCAAGGTGCCACAGCCCAGGGGAGCCGATGGGGAGCACACCTAGCTTTGCGCGCGCACACACGCACACCCCTGCCCCGCCCCCCAAACGGTTGGGTTACGGGCTCCGGCTCGGCAGGCCTCCCGCGTTGTCATGACAACTGCAGCATCCCAGCCTCGGCAAGGACGGGAGATCTCAGCTATCCCCACCACCACCTCACCCGGTCACAGCAGCACCGTCAGACCCAGCTGCAGCTCAGGGTGCCACGGGCAGCACCCCAAGCCCACAGCTGAGCCTAAGATACTATTTATGCTGGCTCCGCGGTGCTGGTCCCTGCTTCTTCTAATTTAGATCTTCCTTCACATCCCTCCAAAAGCCACAGGGCTGGCAGCGGTGGGGGCAGGAGAGGCTTTTGCTTTTCAGGAGAGAATCTGCCCATTCAAAACCCCTCCGCAGCCAGGCAGCACGTGCCGTAACCCAACTGATGCACACCTCACACTGCAGCAGGCAAGTCTCCCTGACAGCCACTTCACTGGATCCCGGCTGGCAGAGCATCCCTCTGCTAGACACAAGGTTCCCCAGGCTGCCCCCAAATCTTTCCTGTCCTCCTTGGGGAAAGGGGGGCACAGGGTGGGCAGTGGGCTCCCAGATTGCAGAGCCCACTCCCCTAGTCACCCCAGCTCTCAGGGCAGCAGAGCTGGCAGGGTCTCTGGGACCAGCTAATTAGAGCACCATCATGGGTGGTCTTGCTCTTAGCAGCCTCACAAGACCTCAGCTCTCAGGCCTGACGAGATCCCAAGCTAAACACTCGCTGACATGGGTGGCACCAGGCTGGGGAGAAACTAAGGTTCTCATCTCAGAGGCTGCTACACCTCCAGAAAGGTCTCATTTGAGAAGCATTAATACAAGATTAATAGAGGCTTTAATAAACAGTGATTCAGCTGCTAATGGAGCCCAACTTGTAAGCCATCTGTAACACCTCAAGGGCTTAAAGGCATCCAGAACATGTCTGGAACATGCTTAAAAGCCTTCCTTGTGCCTACCAGCACTCCCCCTGCTGAAGCTTCACGACTTCATCCCTGTGCTTTGCACCTCCCCAGAGAAGATCTCTGCTGGAGCACTGGCTAATCCCAGACAGTGATTTAGATCCCCTCCCTCAACCTCTTCTCCAGACTGAAGGTGGTCTAATTCCCTCAGCCTCTGCTGGACTCTCTCCAGCTTGTAACGCATCTCTCCCCTGCTTGTGACGAGGGTCACTCAAGGGACTGACCCTTCCCCAGCCTGGTTTGAGAGGAGACCTGCCCACTCCAGCTAGGGCACCATGGTGGCCTGCTCTGCAGAGCTCCTCTGTTACATCTGCCCTTGCAAGCATTGCTCACTGAGGCTGGCCAGGACAACTTGTACATGGCAGGACTGACTGGCTGACCCACTGGATGCCTGGGACATTCACTTGGCTTCAACTCCAAGTGGACTTCAATATTTGGAGGCTGCCAGATAGGTTGGTCGAGACACTGTGGAGGCTGGGCATCAGAATAGAGTCTATGGTAGTTTGAGATATTCAGCAGCAGATATCCAGAAGACAGTGGTAGTTTAATGGTCAGGAACTTCTTGGTGGTCTTTAATTTGCTTCACAGCACCACTGTTTAGTATGTTCAGGTCCATGTGCTTGGATATCTCCCTTCAGGGGAGAGGAGCAGCTCTGCAGGACCCAGTGGCGCTTCAGTTGGCATCAGCTCTAGCTGCTTGAAGCAGAGCAGGATTCTCTGTCTGCTTGCAGGGTCAGGAACCGAACCATCATCTTGGCTGGCTCCCAGGCTTCCCAAGGGAGGCTGGATCTTGTGGAAGGAGAGGCATGGGGTCAGAGATGGGAAGCAGCACAGCTGACCCTCTCATCCCTCAGTGCAACAGTCACTTTAGTCTTACAGCAAACTCCTGGCAGCGTGAAGCATCCAGCTCTGAGTCACTAACCAGCTTTCGACTGGAGACAACCTACAGTCATTCTTGGGAGCCACTTGTTCACGGCAAAGCCCCCTCTGCTCTACCATGGAGTAACCCCAGCCCACTGCAGACCAGATCCACAGGCCTGAGCAGCTGCTCCACAGTTCTCAGACATTCCCTGGCCAATCTGCTCCAACAGGGTACCAGCATCTTGGTGCACAGTCACAAACAGCTCAGGAACTTCTGCTGGAGCTCTGGAAAGGATGGCTCCCACACCCAAAGTCACTGCTCAGAGCATAGAAACACAGTTGCCTTGCAGTAAGAGCTTCACAGCCATGTGAGTGCCTGCAGCTGCATAGCACAAGCTCAATGCATTCTCCAGGCCCCTGGCAGCGGCTGCCAGCTGAGGTCAAGCATTGGGCCAAGGCCGAGGGGCAGGGACAGCCATTCTGCCCTGCCCTCTCCATCCCTCTCTGGATTGGTGGTTGAAGAAGTCTCCCAGATTTCAGCCCCAAACAGGTTAGCCAGGACACCGCAGCACTGAGATCTCCACTATTAGATCAGCATCAGCAGTGTAACAGAGTAGCTTCAGTCCAGAGTCAGCAAAGATGGAGCATCACCCACAGTGGGGGAGTCTTGGGCAAACTGGTCACATGCAGATCCATGGGAGCCATACGAGGCTCCTGATCAGCTGTGGAAACTTGCTGATCTTGCTGGAGACAAGAGTCTTTATCTTTAAAATCATCTTGGAAAGCTCACAAAGATCTCGGGAGGTTCCTGATGTGTGGAAAATGACAAACATCACACAGGTCTTCAAGTAGGAGGACTCAGGTGGTCAGTATAAGAGATAGCCCCCAGAACCATCCATTCACCTGGCAGAGTGGTACGGCACAGCCCAAAGCAGTGGCAAGCAGCTAGAACCTAGCAGCACCCCACCAGCACAAGTCCTCTGGCCCACCTGGAGGGTTTATATACTCCTCCCAGCAGCAGCTGCTGCATGTAATTGGCCAGCACAGAAGCAAGGAAATGTGGGATAGGCCAGAGACAGCAGGGCAGCAGGGGAGTGGACAGGAGTCCCTGCATTCCAGGCCAGTCCCAGCCTGTGACAGGTCTTAGAGCCAAGGGCAGGAAGAGCTCAGCTGGTCTTCTCCTGCAGGACCTGGGTGTATGATGGTTTGGCATGCTGGGGATGGATGGCTGGATGGCTGGATGGCGACAGTCAGACAGCCCCTACAGCCCCTCTGCTTGAGCTCCCCAGGAGCGCTTGCAATACCAGCAGCCCCCAGCTTGGCCCGCCACCATATGAAACTGTCCAGACAGAACTTCTGCCCTGCTTAAACAGAGCAAACCCAGCCACTCTTTGGGATGGGGGGTGGTGGTGCTGTTAGGTCGTGGCTGCACTGGGACCAGGTGAACTGGCATAAGGCACTGCTGGCACCAGTCTTCTGCATGACCCAGTTAGAGCAGTTCAAAGAGCGCCTCGCAAACCGGACTGGTATTTCAGCTGGAGCCATCTGCGCTTCCAACCAGTTTAATTACCCACATCTGAGTCATCCCCAGCTCCGCTTTATCAAAGCTCGCAGCCTTGCAGACAAACTGCCCTTTGTGCTCCTCCAGCCCCTGTCAATGGGGAATTGCCAAGTACCAATTAATTGGTGGCTCCTGCTGTGACAGGCCTGGGAGAGAGATGGTGCCCCAGGAAGATGGAGATCAAGGAATGAAAAAGGGCCACTGCCCGCCTGATGGGACAGAGCTGGGAAGAGACCCTGGGTCCTGATCCCACCCTGGGAAGATGACGGGGAGGTACATGCTTCCCCCAGCCAGGACCAGCCACCACCCCGGCCATAGCCTCATCCTGGCTGCTGGCCTCACTCATGCTCAAAGCATTTCAGCTCTCCAGCATGACCAGGTCTCTGGTGTGGTGGTCCAACAAGCCCTCTAGACGCAGAGTCACCTGGAAATCCAACGGCAGTGACTCTCGGCCAAGAGAGAGGTGCTTGTGGCTATGGCAGCTAAAGCAAGGCAGGTATCTGTGAGCACGGGAAGTGCGCAGACCAAGATCATCCAGCCTGGTGAGGATGGCCGATCTGGGGACAGCTCCAGCAGGTCCATCAGCTCCTCCTGCTTCCTGAGCCAGCCATGGGCCTCCGGAGATGAAAACCAGCGCCCAGTTTCTAGGCCATGCCTATGGAGTTCACAGGGAGGGCAGTAAATCCTGTTTGCCATGGAGTGATTTTCAGGCTGGCAGGTCTGAGCAGCAATGTAAGACATCCTCGGTGCTCAGCAGGGCTCACGCGCATAGGGCTGGAGCAGAAACATTTTTTTGGGAGGTGAATGTAAAAGTTAAGAAAAAAAAGAAAAAGAACTATTCTGGCCCAAATCAAATCCACATGTTGGTGTTAGGGGGTTGTTTCAATTCCAGGTGTTGCATGTTTTCAAATCTGCTTTGTTGATGGGGGACATCAAAGTGAAATACCCACAAGTTTTGCTTCGAGGTGATTAATTTGGGTTTTTCCTTGTCATTTTAATTTGGGGGTGGTGGTGTGTGTGTGTTGGAAGAGTCAGTTTGGCCAGGTTACAAAACCTCTGAGCAGCTGCTGAGTCTGCACTGGTGGCTGAAAGACAGTCAGCAGAGAGATGTCACCCACCTCACCTGGCAGCGGCTGGATGCTGACCCTGAGCCAGGGCCACCTGGAGACGGGCAGAGCCAGTGCCCGCTCACCAGGGATGAGCTGCTCTTGCAGCTCCCCGGCAGAGCAGAGCAGGAGAGCAGATTGCCTGCCAGTTGAGCTCTTCCACCTGGGAATCACATGTGCATGCACCTTGCTTGGTGCTGATAAGGGAACTGTTACGGCCCTCCTCCGCTCACCCGGCTTGATATCAGTGTCTTGCTGCTGCTGGCGGCAGCCAGGTAGCGATTTCTAGGCCTAATTGATAATTAGTTAAATCTGTCCTTGGCACAAAGGGGAACACAGTGAGCTAGAGAGCTGCAACGTGAGTGCGGCTCTCTGCTGCCTGCGCCCGCCAGGGCACCCAGCACATCTGCATCCCTCGGGACACCGGTTTGCTCTAAGGCGGAGCGAAGGGCTCATGCGAGAGCTACCAAACTCTCCACGCAGCAAATAAAGACAACGTGCCTGCATGGGACAGAGGAGCTGCTCTGCACCCCGAGGCACTCCCCTAGTGAAGGGAGGTGATGATTAGGTCAGAGCATACCAGGAAAATGGGAGGTTGGCACCGGGCGCTGTGTTCCCATCTTTCTTATGGCAGGACCCTAAGGAGTTAACACAAAATGCCACCTACTGTATTTTATCTCTCCTCCATTGAGGCAGCTCTGACGCTGGCAGCAGAACAATGCTAAATTCTGATTAGCTCTGGTTTTCCAGCAAGAGGGGAGGCACAAGAGGGTGGGGAATTAATACTATTCTGCATAATTTTTAATCTAAATTCCATTTCTTTTCTTTTCTTTCTCTAGGAAGCAAACAATCTAGGGGGTTTTGTACTCAATTTCTTGCTTTCATAATCTAAATGAATTGTTTGCAAGTAGGAGCCAGCTGCAAAGATGGCAATCTCCGATCAAATCTGCCTTTCTCTTAGTTTTAGCAATCATTAATTTGCTCCTCAGCTCTGATTAGCTAATCCTGGTTGCCTTGTGGCAGTTTGCAGGGAAAAACAGTGTGTGAGCAGCAGCTCCCTTTGATGGAGCCAGAGCTGGTGGTGGGGTGACGGGATTGATTTCTGCAGGGTCCGTGGTGCTCCTGATTTTCAGTGCTCCAGAGAGGAGTGGGGTGCTCCGGGAGGAAAGGCTGGCAAGGTTATTTATGGAATCCTGGCATTTTTGAAATATCAGAGGATGATTCTTTCCCCTGCTCTGTGCAGGGCGTGGTAGTTTGTTACACCGAGACTCATTAGCTGGGCTTTAAAATAAGAATTGAAGACACTGCAGCAGCCTCTCGTTCAAAAATACCTGGGTGCTGCCCCATTTTTGTGATGTTGCTGGTGTGCCTGGGGGATGTGGCAGAGCTGTCACCTCTATTTCACACATGGGAACCCAAGGCACGGGTCTTTGCATGTTGGTGGATGGAGGCTCACAGAGAACATGCCTCAGCAGTGGGGCTGTCTGGCAAGGGACGTGCTACGGGGTGACTTTTGTGCCAGGCCCTCATATTTTTACACGACAGATTAAGAGACGTAGTCTCAACTCCTCCTGTGAAGCTTGGAGAGCTCCTGCCTGCTGGCAAGTGTGGACCAGGCCAGGGGTGTCTGAATGGGGCGTCACCTCCCCAGACTGACTGCTGCCAGTCACTACAGCATCACCTCCTGATGTCCAGCTCCCCGTGATCTCATTTTTCACAGGTCTGAGGACCCAGGCGAGTCGGACATGGCCCTGGTGGCCCTATGCTGGCTGGGTGCAGGGCTGCTGCTGGCCCCGCATGCCCCTTTCTTGCACGTAGCTCTGCAGGCCTTGTCTTTCAGCTGCTATCTGGCTGCCTTTTATTCCAACACGCTCCTTTTTCAGATCAAATTCCCTGAGTGCTGGGGGTGGATCCTTTTAATTTTCATTTGTTTCAAAGCTGTACATTGCTTACAAGCATGACAGAAATGTGCCTGGAGTGCAGGAAATGGCCTACTTAACTGCACGAGCAGAGCAGGCTTTTCTGTCATGCTGGCTCCTGGGACCCCATCCTCCCAGGGGACTGTGGGGCAGCTGCCTGCTTCCGTTGTGGGCGCATGTTTCTGGAGCTTCTCTTCAGGAGATGTTCAGTACCACCATAAAGTCCAAACAGCTGGTCCAGGCAAAATGCTGCCAGGGAGCAGAGGTTTGGAGGCGAATTCCAAGTTCTGACACCAAACCGCTGTGCGAGGTTGGGGCAGGTCCCCTCTCCATGTCTCCACTCACCCAGCTGACTGTGACAATCTCTTGTTGCTGTTTCAAGGTAGCTTAGAGACAGAGAGAGACCAAGGCAGGACTATTACCAGCTGAGGAAACAGAGCTTGCAGGGCCAGACCTCTAACAGCTTTTGGACTTAGTGGACGCTTTCAGCCTAATCTGAAAGGGGACAAAGACCTGAGAGGTGTTGAATTCTCACAGTCTGTGTGAGCTAACGGCGGGGTGGAGAAGGACTCATACCATGTTCTCACGGAGGGAAAAGCTGTGCTCAGAAGGGGCTCACCCTGGCAGCAGCACCCAGAGGTGGGCTGGGCAGCCAGCTGCATGCTGCTCTGCCTTGCTACCACTTGGAGAATGCACAGAGACTCTTCTTGCCACGCCTGCGACGTCTGGAACTGGATGCACACACGTCTAAGTCTTTGCCTTAGTAGGGCAGACAAGAACACGAGGCCTCCTGGGCTAAGAAGAGTCTTCCCCAAAGGAGCTGAATTTGCCCAGTGGGTCCCAGGAAGACCGAGGAAGTTTGTATTAACACCAGCTTACTTGCCAGAGAGCTCATAGAAAGGACTTGGCCTAGGAGGCACTGCAGCAGGCTCAGCGGCTGCTGTAGAAAGAGGAACAAGAGGCAGGGTTGTGTGCCCATAGGAGGGCAGTGAGCGGGGGCTGGGCAGAGACAGCTGGTAACAGGGCTGCCAGAGCAGAGCTGAGCGAACATTAAGCTGTCCAGCTTTTAATCTTATTCAATGGCTCTACCTGGTGTACTGAACTCTCCAGGGATCCAACCTTCCCTCAGACTATTTCCATTTTATTTACTGTGGTTTTGTCTTTGGCTCAAAGAACATAGTAGCAGCAGAAAATGGAGTCTCTCCATAATATCTTTGGGGCCTGGGAAAGATGGAGTCCCCAGGCACCTGAGAGAAAGACAGCAGCAAACCCCTACCCCTATTTACTTCACTTCCTGAGTTTTTCCCAGCCAGAGGAATGCTCCAAACATTGCTTCATGAATGCAAGCAGATTGTCTCTGAATGCATTCCACTAGAAATCACGGCTACAGTTCAGAAAGATTTGTTCTTGGGCACCGATCCTTCCTCCCACCCCTCATTTATCATAGTGATGCTAATACCATACTTCAGACTTTACGTTTTAATGACAAACAAATATCAGTGCTCTTAGAGGCTGGGAGTCCCCTGTGTGTCCATCTGCAGAGATACCCGTGAGCTGCTTGGGGACCTTGACCATCTTGGTTAACAATCCTGGCATTCAATTTGGTGGATGCTCTCAGATGTCAGGGAGTCAAAAAGACAACAGAGCAGCTCTTCAGCCTGAGGAGAAAAGAAAGAAGGGGTTGGGGGAGAGCCGTGATTTCTCTGTGTCGCAAAGAAACTTCTTTTCAGAGCTAGGTTTCCTGTGCATGCTGCAGACAGGCAGCATAGTGAGGACGTTTACCAGGTTGAACTAATCCCACCACAGAAGTGGCTACGAGCATCCCACAGCAGGGAAACGTCTGCTAGTTGTAACCATTGGTCTGGCCGTTCTCAAGATGCACTTTTTCAAGGAATTAAAGAAAACCAACAACATGCAAAATGCCAAGTGGGAAATCTAACTCCCTCCCCCGGCTGCTCTGCCTTCCTCCTTCTCTCGTTCCTGTGCGGTTCTTTTGGCATGGCTGCTTCAGAGATGGGGAGGCCAGCTTAGCGCCAAGGGCTTCAGGACCAGTCTGTAATTCTGTGCTCATGAACACCATGTTCCCCTAAAAGCATTGTACACCCTGTGCTGACAGTCCACCCCACACAGCCCTTCTCCTGCTAGCACTCTGCCTTTCCTTTAGGTTTTTAGGTCTCCTTAGGTTTTTAGGTCTATTTTATAGGACTCCAGCCCTTTGACCTGCTGCTGAGGTGCTAAGGACCATGCCAAGAGTGGCCAGGATGTGTTTTCCCTGTGTTGCTGTGCTCCAGGCCCAGGTTTCAGCTGTCTCTGCAGGGAGGGAGATGCTGGAGCAGCTACTGTGGCTGCTGGCAAGAGCTTCAGGGCTCCAGGCAGAGTGGAAGGATTAGTGCTGCCTGCCACTGGAGGTTCAGCTGCACATCCGTGGGCTCTTACTGAGGAATGGCTGTGCAGAGACCATGCCATCTCCCTGCTCTGACCCGCTAATGGTGGCAGGTCAATGATGTACTGCATCGTCACTGAGGGACAGCCACCCCAGCCTCACGATCTCATCCCAGCTATGGTGCAGAGCTACATGCGAGGAGAAACTGTTCAGCCACAGGACATCCCAGTCGTGAGGCTGAGCACAGCACTCCCCGACAGCTCTCTTACCACTGGGGAGGTTCCAGGCTGGGTATGGACCAGGTGCAGGGACAACTGGGACCGCCTCACAGAGGCCCTCTGGAAGTTCAACAGCCCCTAATGGTGGCACCAACAAAACATGGCTCTGTCACTTCCAGATGCGAGCTGCTCTGTGTGTGCCCAAGAGAAGCCTGCATAGGGAGCAGGCATCTGCAGGGTCACTGCCTGAAAGCAAGGAACTTCCAAAGCATGAATTCATGTGCTCCTATGGCAGATATTTCAAATAGGGAAGGTGAAAAGCGCTACAAAAATGCTTGCTTCTCTCAGTGACTGCAGAAGGAGGTGGGACAACTAGCCCAGAGACAGATGTCAGCACTGAAACAGTCCCATTTGGAAAGCTGTTTTCTCATCCTATTGCCCAGTCTCAAATCACAGAGGGAGCAAGTACGAAATTCCTTTTCACTTCCGTGGCTCAACTCCACCAGTAAACGCTGCAGCTCTGCTTAGACCACGAGGATTTGAAATCCATGTTCATTTAACCCTCCTGAACTTTGCCTGATATCATGTTGTTGCTCATTAGCTTTGACCTGGAAAGCCTGGCTGACATTTCATAAACTCATTAGCAAGAGATCAGAGGATCAAACATCGTTTCTAGGGACATCCTTTGAGGTACAGTCATTCCCTGGTGAGCTTGCTCCTCAGATCTTGCTCTGTGATTTCTAAACCTACCCTGAACTTTGGAGCAAAAGGCCCATTTGAAAATAAACATAAGTTGCTGCTGCGCTGCTTGTAACCCACAGTGAGAAGGGCTGCACCCACCACTGTCCCAGTACTGTACTTGTGGTCTAAACTCTAAACTGCTGTGAGTAGCTCCCGCTTCCACCAGCACAAGAGGGATTTTATTCAGTGGCCCAGGCTGCCAGAAGCAGGGAGAAGGGCTGAGCATATTTGCTTTTTCTCTTATCTATCACAGAAAGTACTCTAAGCCTCTTTCCGATAGGCTGATTCCCCATAGCTGTGAAGCAGAAGGGATTTTATGTCAGCCAGAGATATGCAATGTCCTTTTTTCAAAGCAAATCAGAAGACAGCCTGGACTTGCTGCCCTGTCACATTACTTGGCAACAGCCTGGCACCCTGGCAGCAGTAAGCGCTGTGCTATGACAGCCTTGCAGCTATCACAGAGCTGTGCAGGCAGACCTTCCCAGGCACTGCAGCATGTACAGTCCCAGCTACGCCTGGAGAGGATTTTACTGTGCCTTAGGGAAAGCTGCTGAAAACAGCAGCTGTACGACTTTGGGGAAGTTTGGGGTAAGTTTTGCCTGTGTTAAAAGCAGGAACGCAGACTTCAAAGAGGGCTCTGTGTCTTTTAAGGTTCAATCCTCAGAGCACTGGTACTGCAGGCAGCAGCTCTGATAAGTTATATGAGGTAACAAACACATCTCACTCTCCTGCTGGGTTTTCTTGGGAAGCAAAAGGGATCCACAGGAGAGGCTTGTCCACTTGCTACTGTTTCTCATTCTCCCCAATTCTTTTACACCTCCTAATTCTAACCCTTCAGGCACTGCCTCCTGTATCCAAATCTCGTTTGTTTTGTACTAAATTTTGATGATTACAGCCAGAGTTTTAAAGGTGTTTGTGCAGTTTATTCCCACTAGGCACCCACATGTCTTTAAAAACCTGGAGCTTAGTGTTTTCTTTCTTGAGATGAGCTACTGAGAAAATATTTAGCTAGCCCATCCCTGCAATGGCTAATGGCTTAAGTTCTCATCTTCTCTTTGGACTTGGGCTTCTGAAACATAACTTCCCAAACATAGGACACGTGCCAGCTTGGCAGTAGGGCTAAATGAACATTTCCTATCACTTATTTTTGACAAGTATCACTGATATCTTACTAAGTGTTGATTCTTCATTAAAAGTAACTACAGAAAATATTGCATCTTTATCAAAGTCTCAAAATATTTTGATTCAAAGTAGTGCCACTGGTGTAATGTGGAAGACAGTTTGACAGGGTTTTGGTCCCACCTTCCACCATGTGCTAGGCTCTCAGTATAAGCCAAGGCTTGGGGCTGTCATGAGGCACCACCTCTGTCTCATACAAGTTCAAATTTTCTTCTAAAATTCAAACAATTTCGACAAGTTTCATTCATCACAGGGGAACAAAGGACACATATGTACCATAAACTTCTCTACTTGCCTGTTTCTCATTTTGAGGATAAAGGAGATGCTGCGCAGTGTCCAGGACTGACTGCCTCTGCCAACAGATACTAGGGGTAAAGAAAAATGGAAGCCAGTGTTAGTTTGCCATCTAAGCTGTCAGAGACTGCAGATGACCTAGCTTTGAGGAGGACTATGCTCTTGTGCCAGCAGCTCTGGCCATGTGCATCTGTTACTGAACTTCTTTACACAGATAAATCCTGGGTTTTACAAAGCTTTGTGTAAATGGATTTGGATTCTTAAAATATAAGCCTTCAAACAACAGTAATGACCTGTTGCATAATGGGGTCTCTGGGGCAGTGGGAAATACACATAAATGTAGTTAGCTCTGTGCAGGGGTCTTTTTCTCAACAAAGATAACATGTACGTTTTCCCCAAACCCCAGGACTTTCTAAGCTGCCTTCAGCAGCAGGGTCTGCTTCACTAGTCCTTGTTTTGCTGTGGTCCACCTCAAGCCACACGAGTTGACCACAAGACATATTCAAGAGAAATTCAAAGGCAAGATACAAACTTCAAAAATGCCTTTTAAACTAACTCTGTGCCTAGAGTCTTAGGCTTGAAAACTCTCCAGAGCCTTTGGAAACCACTCCCTGCTCCCTGCCCCCACATCCAGGTATTGTGCTTGGCAACAGTTTTCCCTTCAGTGGTTTTCAACAGCTCCAAGATTTTATATCTCATATGTTCATTTTTTGATTTCTACACCTCCTTTCCTTCCACAGCTCCCAGAGATGAGCTTCCTATAGGGATAACATCACTCCCTGCTAACAGCAATTAACACTTGGTAAGAACGTTTCATCAGAGAGAATAACATCCAGCTAAGTTCCTTAACACTTGACTTTTGTTCTGATTGCACTACATTGTCTAAAACCAGGAAGGTCTAAAGCCTAGTCTACACCCCAGTTTTTTTCTGATGCAGCTAGGTTTTCAACATGCTTTAGTCGAACACCGCTTACCAAGTTCAGTACAACGTTAACTAGGTGAGTTCCTAAAGACTGTGCACAATATAGTTAGGTCCTAACAATCTTATGGGCATCTAAAAGTACTTTTTAAAACCTCAAATAACCATAGAGGAATAATCGCTATTAAATCAGTATCATCTATTAAAGCAGCTAAATTTAGTTTGTCATGCATAAAAAGCAGAGCATGCCTTTCTTCCAGGAGCTGCTTTGAATCTACTTGTAAATTCTTCTGCCTCTGCCACCCCGCAGCTAGGAAATCTGGCTGTAAAAACAAGTTATGACAGGGTAAATTCAAATGCTTTATATTGGAGATCCAGGCAACCGGATGCTGACAGAACAAGAAAGGCAAGTCTCACATCATTTTTCCTTGTCTGTGGATAGGATTGTGTCACTTCCTTCTCTGGATTCTCCCCCCAGTCCCCACTGCTCTTCAGCTGTGCTTCAGCTTCGCCTCACCTCTTCCAAACACTTACTTCACTCTGGCCTATGAGTTGCCCTTGGCACCCTCCCAGATTCCCGCTTTGGCTCCACTCTTTGCAGTCAATCAAACTCACAGGCTGCTTTTGTGGCCCCACCTGCTTAAATTTTGTGCCCTTCTCTGTTCTTCCTGCCCTTTGGTGCAGAAATAATGCCTTCATAGATGTCCAGGGAACGGACAGAGTGGGCACGGCTGCTCCTGAACAATAATCACTACACAGTTATGAAGGTCTGTGTCTCTGCACAGCACATCCTCCAGTGACTGAATGTCTCTCCTTGATGTACCACTGCTAGAGCTGGCTTAGGAAAGCTTTAATAAGCTCTGAACTACGAGCAGTTATACTAGCAAAGCCTGCATTGTTCCTCTCCACACCTGATTCCTCCTTCTTATCGCAACCCATCTCTGACATCATATCCCAGGCTTCCATACAGATGGCAATGTTTCTCCCCATGGCATAAAGCCTAAGTAATGTGGCTTAGCTGTGAATCAACTCCCAGGGCCGTAAAATGATCTCTTACACCGTGGTGCTTCAGCAATGCAGCTGAAATGCAGGCCAGAACCTGTGCAGGTATTGGAATCCTGGGCCATGGCAGTAAGAGTGAAATAAATATACAGTGATTATTCAGTACAAGAAAGGTCACGTGGCTCCTGCTGATGGAGTCATAAGTGTAATTAACCTCAGATGTTATTTTGAAATGTTTATAAACTAGGCAATGAAGATGTCTTAGCATGAAGTGTCCTTATGAGACACTAGTTAAGTCAGGCTGGGTTTTCAAAGATATTTGCAAAGGTGATTTTAAAAAGTATGATAGCTTATAATACAATAAGCCTATGCATTTACTGTTGGCTGAAGTTGATTTACCCGAGGATCACTGTCTCCCTGCCTCTCCATCCTTGGGCACACCTTGCTGCCCCCTTCTTTCCACAAGCATCATCAATCGTGAAGGCAAATATGTTTTTGTAGAGCTGGTTTTAAATGGCTGCGTGATCACTAGTTCTGGCACGGCGGTAAGAGGCAGAGGGGATCCTGCCATTTGGGAGTGCCTCCTAACAGCCATAATTTATGCACATGTATTTCGCAGCTCGGCAAGAAGTTTACCCTTTGTACAAACAGCCATACTGGCACAGACCAGGGTCAGGGGTGAGAGACGCAGCTGAGACTGGCAGAGTCCACACCTATTCCTCCCCGCTTCCCTCTCAGTCCCTCGGCTCACAGTGAATGGCAGTGAGAAGCCACTGTGAGGTTTGCTCTGGGGATGCTACCTCAAGACTGGCGATCTCAAAACACATAAAGTGAAGCCTACAGAAGAGCTACACTGTGGTGCTTGTTTGGCAGCACCTGTGACTCTGCTGAGCAAAAGCTTGGGGAAAATAAAGAGGTGGGGGATCTTATATTGACTGCCAGCTCTGCTGCCAGCCACTCTCCCAGAACTGCCTTCAGCAGTGATCTCTGGGGTTCCCAATGGCTCGCCCTTTTCCCCCCCCCCCCCCCCCCCCTGTAAACCAGGGAAAGAGTGGGAGAAAACTCACTAGAAAGGTCTTGAGTAACTTGCTCTTTTCTTCACCTTAGTGCTGTTCCTTGCTGGGTGAAAGGTTTGGGATGTGGCTCCCAAGGGTGTGATTTTAAATGAATGGGAGCAACGTCTAAATTTTGTCATTAGCTTAAAAACATTTTTGAAAAGTTCCCGATGAAATTTATTCCAACTATTCTTCCCAGGTGTGGCCTCGTGACTGAGCACCGCAACATTTCGTCCAAGTATGAAAACTCCAAGGTGCCTACCAACTTGGATGCTTGATGCTTGTAAAGTCCAGCATCCTTGCATTCCTTATTCCTGTCACCTTGACAGCGTTACCTGGAGGTCCTCCAGATGGTACAGTCAAAGTCACGACAGCCTTATCAGTGTGGCTGCTGGACTGCTCTGTACCGAATGTGTCAGAAAAAAAGATTCTTTTGGCTTCCTTTCCCAGAGGAAGACATGGGCATGAACTACACAACGTATTGCCAAATACCAGGCACTGTGCAAGGAAACTTTCCCTCTGGGGGACAGTGGGTTAATTGGCCTGATAATCATTCTGTTTCACTAATCAGTCCCTGTAGAGGGGTTCTGTTTGTTTTACCAGGCTCATAAATCCTCTACCCAGTATTTCTGGTGATGTATTTAAGAGGCTGATTTTTTATTTTGCTCTCTAGTGTTTATTTTAAGTAATTTTTTTCCACAGCAAACGTGGAATCCGCTAAGATATTTCTCCTAGGAATTTTATTGATTCAGCAGGTCTATTCCCAATGTGAGCCCTTATTTCAGAGAATTCCCTGTATTTGCGGAACCATGCCGCCAAGCCTTGCAGACACTCCAAGTCCTTAACAAACAACACAACTCAGTATTTAAGGTCCCAAGTACAGGACACATGACTTTGAAACTGGGGAACACTCTGAGGTATTGACCGATTTAACAATAACATGGCTTGGCTTAGGAAGAACAGGTTGCCTTTGAGTGGCACCTGACCTCATGGGAGTCTGAACTGGAAGGGAATTACAGAAGAAAGTCAGCTGCCCTCCTTCAGATCACAAAGATCTCTAGCAGGAGGTTGAGACAGTGCTGTTAAAGTGATATTGTCCTCACTTACCTGTCCAGCAGGGAGTCAAAGCAAATGACCGCATTGTCTCGCTGTGCTGCTAGCACCAGACACAAACCGTCCATTAAGAGGGAACACTACAAGAGAGGGAAGAACAGACCTTTGGTGTCGCTATCCACTTAAATGAGTTTGTAAGCCTCACTGATGAACTGCTGACAGCACAGATAACTGCTTGTGTGCTGCGTGAGGGGATGAAAGTCACAAAGCAACAGACTCTTTAAAATTGAAAGAGCATCATGTCTGAACTGTTAGTTATCCCACTCCTGTGGCATACTATTATTCCTGTTCCCTTTGCTCAGAGTGAAAATAAGCAGGTTACTTAGGTGTGTTATTCAGTCACTAAGTCTGCTGGAAGCAGGAATATGGAGATAATGGTAAATGTTGAGATACCATAGCAGAAACACTTATTACTTGAAGGAGCCCATCTTCTTTCTAGCAAAGGAAAGCAAATGCTGCAATGTTCACCTTTAGCTCAGCAGTGCCAGACCCTTCTGGAAACATGCCAGCTCTGCCCAGAGTAATTCATCTCTGACAGGAGGAAGTGTTTCCATCGCCAGGAGAGCGGTGCCACCGCCATGGCTCTCCTTCCCACACGCTGATTCGCTTTGTCCTTCCTAGAGAGCTGTGCACATTCCCATGTGCAGAGGGATGGCATCCTCAGGGGAACCGCAGGAGAATAAAGTAGTGCTTAGACTAATTGGATGCTAGATGTAATTGCTATTCTATACAGATGTACTTCAAAGGGATGCTGTCAGTTTAAAAAAATCACAACCTGAAAAGATCTTACCTGTTCTTATTACAGATAACACCTAAGACTCTTATAACTGAAAGGCTGGAAGCACAAATGTTTGTATTTTTTCAGAGGGACTGCTGCATGTCTCTGACAGCCCTTTGTTGATTGCTACTTCCAGTAGAAGTAGTTTCCCCCCTTGTTTACCCTGTGCTCCTGACAGCGCTTTCTTGCACATTCTACCTTCCTGCTTTGCCCTAGGTAAGGTTCCTGAAATTGTGGGCGGCTTCTACACCAAGTGCAAAGAGAACAATTATCTGGGCCAGATCCTCTGCTGGTGTATCTGCTCACCCCAGAAGCACATCTCACACTTAAGCCCTGTGAGCGCTTGCTCAAACCCCATGCTGGACTGCAGCTTGAGCTGTTGGCACTAACTAAATGAGAAGCAAAATGAAATCTCTGCCTAGGACTGCAGGGCACAATCCAAAAAGTGGAAGGGTTATTTAGCACTGTAGAAGAGGATTAATGGGGTGCGATTAGAGAAGGGGAAATAGAAACTGTATTTATATGGAAAAACAAGACAGGATACAGCAGCAGAACATACATAATAGCAGCAACTGCACGCTGATAGGTGAATGGAACAAATGGTTTAACGGGGATGTGCCATTCACAATAAGGATACGTTCACACATAATGATACCAAGGTTAGGTGGCAGGGAGCTAGCAGAGATACAGGAATACAAGGTAGGGACTAGCTAGCAAGGCACGTTGCCCACTTTACTTACTAGTGGTATTAGAGCTCAGATATAGTGCTGTGCTAATACTGCTACCAAAGCAAGTTTGCTCAGAGCTAGCCTGAATATCTGAGCACAGCATGGCATTAAAAGGTTCTTTTGTATGAAGGAAGCAAAGCACAACCCCAGCTGTTTCATACCTTTGCTGCAACACTGCACTTTGCCCTGCTTAGCGTCTCAGAGATGCAGTGAGCTTGTGGTGCGTCCAGGACAGTGAGGCGTACTCCAGTCACTGTGAAATCTTTGCCAAGAAGCTGATCAAGTAGTTCAACATAAGGTGGGTGCTCTGCACCTTGAAGAATTATCCCAGGCAATATGAGGCAAGTGGTTTGGCAGAGGTTATCAAGCAATGGCCGATCTGATGGGAAAAGATGAAAACACAACAGACACTTGTTTTATATCTCCCCCCTGCCCCAACTGTTAGCCCTCTCAGTAATTCTTCCCTGCCACAGCCAAGTAACTGGAAGATCAGAGGCACTCAGGCATTGTTATATCATTTGAGATGTTCACAGATGCGATTGCTCATCCTGAGCTGTCAAACTACTGTATGCCTGTGTGTACATATCTGGAGATCACAAGACAGCAGTAGTGACCCCATTTCAGGAGTCAGACAAGGACAACTGCTGGTTTGCTACAGGAGATACTATTCCATCTAATTTCTTCCAAGCAAATAAATCTGTTAATCCAGCTGCTTTTATAATCCAAAAATGTTATTCTGATCAGCATACATAAGACTTAATGTATTTCATATTTTCCTCATGATAAATCTGTCTGTGCATTAGGCAGCAGCTTTGTGTTAATTATTTGCTGAGAGGTTTCTTTGCGTGCAAGAGCTACCTCTAGTGTTCAAGACGAGACCGTAAAGTGAATGATGTGTCTGGCTTGCTGGAGGCACTTACTATATTGTGCCTGGCAGTTCCGAGATCACATGTACTTGCTTTTCCAGGACAGTAACTCTTTGAAATACATTTTCTGAGACGCAAACACATCAGTGATGTACACTGGTTTCCTTTTTACTCTGCTTAAACATCTTCAAAGCAAAGAGATCCTCATGCAGCAGGAAATTAGGGGCACGTATTTTGAGATTTGCTCCCAACACTAGGCTGTACAAAGCTTGCAGAATACCTGTGCTCTCTCCACAACAAGCTATTTTATTTTCTGCAACCTCTTCTAAAAATCAAGAAGTGCTTCAGTCACAGCAGACCTGTGCTAGAGGCCTGGTCCTTTCCCATCGCACAGTAAGTTGATGGGGGAAAACACCCAGCCTGTCAGCAATAGCAACACAGGATATTTTGGACTGGGAACACCTGCAAGTCTCCTCTCACTGCAGCTTTGTGCTCTGAACACAGCTTGAGCTGACATACCCCACCAGAAACACAACGATGTGATCGCATCTCTGCAGCTAGCCAGATGAGAAGATCAGACCGCTACACGCAGAACAGCCTGGTCATCTCAAAAAAGCTGCTGTTACATACGCACAGCTGCCAAGCTCTTGTTTCAGGACTCATACAATGGCTTGGGAACATCAGTAATGTCGTGAGATAGACCTCAGCCCTCACCGCAGGCATTGGTCAACTCTTAAACCTTCATGCAGTCTCTGATGTATGAGTGTGCAACATAAGAAGAAGAGCTTGCCTGAGGATTTGTGATTTTTGTAACGATCATGAAGCATGCATAGGGCATAGCCCAAAGCCAACATAAGGCAGTAGAAAGAATTCATTGATAATTAATTACCTCGGGAAAAGTCCTCCCTCAGAGACCCCCTACACAAAAGTGACTTGGTGCCTACCAAACAGCTATGCTGTCATTAAGGCGAAGGCCATGACTTACCACCATCCTCCTTGCACTCATACATGTGCTGTCTCGTGCATCTGCTGGTATGGGGTCAGTACCCAAAAGTCCTGTATCAGTAAGAATTTAAGGTGGGAGCTGGCAGTCTGTAATTCTCTAACATTTTTATCGTACTCTTCTGCCCGTCCACAACAATCTTATGGTTTTACTGCTGGGATTAACAACCGCAGCAATCAGGTGTAGCGCAGGAACATTTTCGCAGCTGCCCACCCTCCTGCTTGCCAGTCATATCAGAACTCAAGCTACAGGAATGAGAACGACCTGGTTCCAAACACGTCTGGTCCCCAGTGAACACCATAGGGATGCTCTACCTGGTCACTGCTTGTTTATAAAGGCTTGGTATCAATCCACAGTATCCCAACATGGAAGCATCCCCATGTGTTAGTTACATCTCCTGACATAAATGGTGCTGCATCACAGCCTGTGTTGTATACACGCCTATCAAGTAAAATCAACAGAAAAGGCCCAGAGAAACCGTAGGCATCTGAGGGAACTGACAGGCTTCCTGAAGCTTTGACTTCAAATCAAATTCAGACCAGCGATAACTGGAAGTCATTTTGAGCTGACAGCTCTTCAGCAGCTAGTGGGAACTGAATGAGATCTCAATTCAGTTCCCAAGAGTTAGACGTCCACACTGCCAAAAGCACTCCCTGCATAAATTGTTATTTATCTACTCGCAGAACAAAACATCTCACAATCGCCCATCACTATGGTGTCTTGGCTTCTCCTGTGGCAGGCTTTGAACGGACACGCAAACCACCGCAGCCAAGTTGGTGTTGAAACACATTGTAAAAGTTCAGCAGAGAAATGTGCACTGTTGCTTACACTGGCTGACAGTGCTTGTTCTTCTGCTAGTCATAAGGTGAGCCCTTCTCAACAGCCCTAAATTTAAACCCACAAAAGCACTGGCAGTGGAAAGGCCTGGCAGGTAAACAGTTAAATGGCTGGACTCCTCTGGAGCTGTTCTTTGCAGCTCAGAGTTGTCTCTCCCTTCTGAAGGGACATCAATACCAAATCTTGCTGCCACCAGATGGTTTGTCATGCTGTCCAATTAATCAATAACAGTCTCTAATCAATAACAATCTCAATCTATACCAAGAGTTATGCATTTCCTTACCAAGACTGCATGGTTGCTCAGAGCCCAGTAAATGGAGTTGACCTCTTCTTTCACGTTTTACGATCTTGCGCTGCTTGCTCATTTCCAAACTAACTATGGGGTCACGTTTCAGGTTATAGATCTGCAAGAGGGAAGGGAGGGAGAGAGAGGCAAGTCATGTGAACACCATCACCTAATCAGGAAGGATAACACTTCTAAGTATTGATTCAGGAAAGCTGTGAAGCTTTTGTTGGTGTTGTGTACTTCTGTAATTGCCAGCCTAGAAAACACCTGCTTGTCTAGAGATACAAGAACATTTTGCATGCATTCTTTTTTTATCAAGGCTTAATTCAGTACAGCATCTTGTCATCCTTTTAAAGGTCCTACATCCAGACACCTTTCTAAGGTCTCTGCTCCCAGCTTTTCCAGGCCAGAAACTCAAGGACTGTGAGTGTCTGACAGCTTTATCCAGTGCTACACTGGTGTGTAGCGGCTCCCTTCTGTCTCTGAATGAACCCACGCATCCACACATCACAGCACAGCGCTGTTGTGATGCTCTGGACTGAATTGCAGAGGGAGGGCATCCACATTAGTGAAGCATATTACAAATGTGGCCAGCTGCTTCCAGTTCCAGAGCTAATCTTCTTGGACTAACTCAGCTGGGTCACCTCTGTGCCACATGGACATAGCAAGGCTCACAAATTTCTATCCCTTCATTGGGCATAACCCAGTCATTTCAAACTCTGATTTTAAGAAGGAAATGATCAGAGTAGAAATTACATACAAAGCTAGTTGAACAGGAAAGACTTATTGTTTCATTTTAGCCATTGGCAAATTACAGTGGTTTGAATGGGAGACCAGCAGCTACATAGTGCGAAGGGCCAGATAAGCAGGAGTGGGCCACACCAGTACCAGTAGCCTTCTTGGCACTGCCTACCATACAAGCCAAGAAGCAAGAATCCGAGTCTTTATGCCTCTATTTGTGGAGAGGGAGGGATGCAGGCACTCAGCATCTCTATAAACTGCCCGTACTTTATAGCATGAGGTGTCTTACACGAGACGGCTCCACCCTTTTCATTGCTCTGGACTGGTACCTCTGCTGGCAGGGCACAAGGGACAACACCCTCGTCACACAAATAGGGCAGTGCTCTACCCTATGTGCACATGGATGTGTACAGACTCTGTGGGACACATTCAGCAACCAGCGAGTTATATTATCAGCTGTTGCACTTTATCTTCATTCCTGGACACTACGTGAGAAAAGCTGGTTAAAAAAACCCAGCCTCTGTGCCAACTGTGTCTCAGCAATCATCAATGATGTTGCTATCCCTTCCCGTGACCTGCTTCCAAAGTGATGTTGACTCTATCTGAGAACTTTGCTTCTAAAGTAAGAGCCCTGAGCCCTCCTGAATTTACAGCACAGGTTACTGAACAAACACATCCGAAAAAGCACTTTTCCACCAAGACACTCTGGGCCAATACAAAGTTAGCACATTGTGGTAGGAACATCCACAGGAGAAGGAAAACTCGGCAGCTGGTGAAACACCGCAAAAAAAAAAAAGCATTACCTAGAGCATAATCGGAAAGAAGTTACGGGATAGCAGGGCAAAAGCCATTGCTCTGGCACAGCAGCATACTTCTCAGGAAAGGGCAGAATCCTACCTCTTCCTCCTCTAATGTCTGACACTCAGCGCAGCACAGCCCATCTGGGAAAAACAGCTTCATATCCCGGACAGCTATTTGATAGGATTTGGAGCCTGAGAGATAAATACAATGAGAAGATTCTCTCAGGCCATGAATTAAACACTCTTTAGACTCACACTCATCTTTCTGAGAGACTGATGATGTGCAACTTACTGAAGTAATTGCTTTAAAGGCCAGCTGTTCTGTACAGTAATAGCAAACATTTAAAACCACTATATTTAGAATAGTTCCATTGCCTTCTTGGTATTTTGATTCTGCCCTGTTATTGCTCAGCTTGTTCTTCATGTAAACAAGACTCCTTCTATTTCCTAACAGTGCAGTCAAAGGAAGTGTGTTACGGAGCCTGTGAAACTCTTCAATACCAGCTCCAATCCCCCATTGTTGTTCCCTTGCTTCTGGATCACACCAGGCTGGTCTTACGGAACGGGAAGGAGCTACAAGTTAATAAAACATCTGTGCTTAGTAACAATAACTTAAGTCTCAAATATGCTGGGGGCTCTGATTTACAACAGAAATAAGAATTAGTATAAGACATTGCCGATAGCAGTATATTTTTCCACTCACCTGCAGTCACGAAAGGTAAACTGAGACTGGAATAGGTACAGAGAAAGAATGTGAGTACCATGGAAGGAATAGAGAATCATCTGAAGAGTTAAAACTAAAAGATCTTGGCTTGTTTAACTCAACATGACACACAGCTGAGGATGAATCTGATTTTCTGATAAACACATCAGGGTCGAAAATGTCAGAGAAGAAAAAAGAACTACTTAAAATTAAAGTACAGGTATTGGCACAAGAACATATGGTTACAATCTGTATATTACTATATTTAAGTTTGAAAACATAAGAAGATTTCTAGCGATCAGAGCAGTGAAGTTCTGTAACAACGTCCAACTGGGGTGGATGCTTATGAAAGCGAATACACAATGGGGTTGTCCATGAGAGAATTAACCGAGCTCAGTGACTTGAGAGGTCCCTCCAGGGTTAACATCTCAGTATTTTCCTATAAAGCAAGTGTTATAAAGCACTACTCGGAATGTTTTGAGATTTGTGGGTGGCAAATGTTAGAGAAGGAAAAGCTATTTTTACATAACTAGAGTTCAGATAGATTGTCAATGTGCTGGCACACAGATCCATACTACTGGGATACAAATACACAAAACACAAATATCCTCTGAAATATGACCAGCTTTGCAGGCTACCCATTGAAAGAATCATGTTTTACCGCTCTTAGAGCACTCAGCCCTCTCTGAACTTCATAATTCTAGGTATTGTATAGCCAGAATCCTTAACACAGTAGTTTACAATCCTAAGATTGCATAAGTCACCAGTGTGTAAGTTGTGCTGGATCCTTTATGTACCTCTATGTCAAATCTTCCCTGTTTAAATCATTGATGCCATTACAGAGGACACACATGCTCCCAAAGTTAGCAACATTTTACTCTCTTTGCTCAAGGCATATGACTGTATAAGACGCATGTGTAAGAGCTCTTTGGGTTCAAGATAAAGCACTATACGATGACTTCAGAAGACCCAGAAGAGATGAGAGCAGTGCAGGTTTACTTCTGTAGCTGAGTCTCAGGGTATTAAAACTGCATTATTTAGTTTCACTGTTATCACTGGAACCTGGGCTTTATCTTACTTGAATTCCCTCAGTCACTTTGGGAGGAAACATACAGCTAGAGTTTGCTCTACTTCAGCAAGATAGCATCAACTAGAAATCTTCCTCAGCTGGAGCAAAACTGAGAACACTTGATATTCCCTCCTAGGAAAGGAAGAGGGTCTTCCACAGTCCTCCAAATGATTACTCATGCAATGATTAAGCTCTTCCTGCTTAACTTGTAGGTAAGTGTTTTACCCTTATTGATGACAAGCTTTTGGAGGCACCAGGGGTTATGAACACTCCCTATGGACAGACACGTCCCTGGCATAGCAGCTGGATCAGATGCTTGAGGCAAAATTACTGAGTACATTAGCTACAGCTGCATCCATTTTCCTTGAATGCATGCAAGGATGGCTTTGTGAGCCAACTATATAGCTGGCTCCAACATAATGCACAATCTGGTCTCCGAGGGCAGGTGGTGGCCAACTAGCTCAGCTCTGTGCTCAGCCCAGTCTTAGAAGGAAGCAGGGATCTGAAGGGAATCCCTAAGCAGATATGTGAGGATTTCTTTAACACAGTGAGTCCTCTGTGACTCCCAATGAAAGACAGGATGATACTTATACTCTCTTGCTAATGTAAACTAATCTTTAACTGAGTTATGCTAGGGATGCTCTAACTGTAGCACGGGTAGCTTAAATTTTGGGTATATTTTACCCATCCTTAGCCATGACTGATGAATTCTCATTCTCAAGGCAACCTGGATACACAATTCATTAATCTTAAGAGCAAAAAGAAGCAGAGGCTAATAGTGGAAAAGTATTGGCTGAAGAGCCCTGACCATTTATTTTGTGTAGGTAGATCCTGCTCTTCAGTCACTCCCATGAAAGATCCTGTGAGTAATCACGGTGAGAGATCTCTCTTGCTTTAGTCTTGGTCCTAAGAATTATGATTGTATCTGATAAAAAAAGATCCTTCATCAAGGGGTTGATTCTCTTCCCTAGCCTGTACATGGTGACTACTTCATTCCCTACCAGTTCTCCTCAAAAGACCACTTGATATGGATGAAAAGAGGAAGCGATTTGACAGCACAGAATACAGTAGAAAGAGCCAAATAATCCAATGGATCTTGACAGGAAAGTTCTTCTGGAACCTGAAGGCATACAGCGCCTGCTAGCTCACCTGTGTCTATAGAAACTATCGCTTTTATTATTTTTATATTCCCTTAACAGCGCAATCAGTACCGCACTGAGGAAAAACACTATTCGTAAGCATCGTTAGTTCACTGCCTAATTCCTCATGAATTTTTGAATTATATCCTTCCTTCCCTCCTTGTGGCAATAGCCCAGGCCCCCTCCAGCAATACTCTTGGTTCTCTGTAGGCCACTCTCTCAGCAATGCTTCCCATTTTCATAGAACGGTTTAGGCTGGAAGGGACCTTAAAGATCATCTAGTTCCAACTAGATGGGCATGGGCAAGGACACCTCCCACTAGACCAGGTTTCTCAAAGGCCCCATCCAACCTGGCTTTGAACACCTCCAGGGATGGGGCATCCAAAGCTTCTCTGGGCAACCTGGGCCAGTGTCACACCATACTCAACAATAAAGAATTTCTTTCCAATATCTAATCTCAATCTCCCCTCTTTCAGTTTAAAACCGTTAGCCCTCATCCTATCACTACACTCCATGATAAAGAGTTCCTCTCCACTTTTTCTGCAGGCCTCCTTTTAAGTACTGAAAGACTACTACGAGGTCTCCCCAGAGCCTTCTCTTCTCCAGGCTGATTTTCCCATCATTCACCCACACTCTCGGCTATCTCCCATCCCACCCTCCCACCCACCCACCCTACACACTGCAACATCCTCGTTTCCTCCCTGCTGGCAGATGAGCTGTGACTGGTTCAGCACACTGAGGATGCTGACTAGCTGGTGTGCCTCCGCTAACGTGCCAGCTGGCAAGAGCCTCTCCACATGGAGAACAGCTGAGTTTGCCTGCTTTTTGATCACCTCTAGTTAATGTTTTGAGATGTTACAGGAACTCAGTATCTTGGAGTCTTTCATCCCTCTGTGAAACCCGTTTGCAGTTGGCCAGTGGGTTACAAAGTTATCAGAAGTGGACTCACAAGCAGATAGAAGACAGATAGGTTCTTGGAGATAATTACAAAATAACCAAGCTAAAAGTACAAAACAACTGCGCAGTGAAGAGATCAAAGGAAATCTGTTCTGATGGAAGACAAATCTAGGGCTGTTCTGGGAAGAAACCTTTTTTTAATATATCTTCTGGGAGAATATTTCATAGCTTGAGACCTACTCAGCTCAGCCACCAAGAAAACAATGAAAGCTTTTTAGGGAATAATGGTCTCTACTGCCTGCCAAGGCTAGATCTGTATTGACAATACAGTAGGTAACAGTATATAATATATTTTTTCATTAGCATATCTGAGCCTTCAAACATTTCTTTTACAAAAACCTACCGTAAAATCCATTTTGGACTGTGCTGATGCCATACTGAGCCCTCCAGAGGAATGGATCTTGTGCTTGGGCTAGTTTAGGATCCTCTGGCCCCAGTAAATCTATCAGCTTCTTTACAGCATTTTGCCTCTGAAGACACAGCACGAGAGCACTGCCTGAGGTAAGGTAGGTACAATGGGCTTCTAAAACAGCAGGATCCTAAAAAGAAATAACAGAGGTGGAACAGGTTATAATGAGCAGTGTTGGTGAGTGCTGGGTACATCCCAGCTTTCCTTTGGTTAGACCCATCCCTGTTTGAAGGAAACAGATCCGCCATTACTCCTTGCTTTCTCTCCTCTTTGTAATATACGCGCTAGTGGTCTCTGCAGGCAGAGCTTCCAGAGTATGGCCACCAAGCCAGTATTTGTTGTGCCATCCACCAGATAATAGGAGGTCTAGTTCCCACCCTGAGTCCATACAGAGCTGAAGAAAAAGTTAAGCACTGAGCTTAAGGCATAGCAGCTCGGGATTTTAGTCCCCATGGTCATTCATCAGCCAATGGTAGTTTTTCCACATGCAAACAACTTCAGTGGTAATTTCCTTATGTCTTTTAGTAAGAAGGGAAACAAAATACTGTTTCTAAAAGATAGAAAAGCCTTGTGCTGTGTCTTGTTCTGCATAGCTGCATATGCTAGGTACCAGAGGTGGAATTCATTTTTTGGGGGGGTGGGGTAAGGACAAAACCAAATTGCCTCTCTGCAGTTCACTTGTCTGCTGCTGAACTTTTGATTTATGCAATGCCCTTTTCACAGTACCTTCAGTGTGACATATGGATAGGGTGAAACCAACAGACATTAGCAATATCAACAGGTCTGGGATAAGGAGCCACATTTAATTCTTCTGCTGATATAAAATGATGGATTACAAATACCAGAACTTTTCTTTTTGAATTCATGAAAGGCAGGACCCCCACACCCACCCTGCTGCTGCAGCCCAGCTTCTCCCAGAGGGTAGTAGAATCTCATACACTAGTTAGGATCAGGACTCCAGAAATAGGGAGCTTAAGACAAGGAGGCTCAGGACAGAGCACTAGACAGGGGCTGAAAGAAGACAGTTTGCCCTCCTGGCTTTGCCACTGATGCACTGTGCTCCTTGACAAATTTCTCTGCCTTTGCTTCTTTTCCAAGTGTTGTCAGTTCAGCCTGTGACCACTCCTGAGCAGGCATGTTCCTCTTGTAGCTCTGCAGGTCACAACACCCTGGATCTTTCTTTTAACTAAGGATGAGTGGCAATGATAACTAGCAACCACTGCACGAGCAAGAAGAGTCCAATTTGTAGGCTGGAGACAGACATAATGATTAAGAGGCACAGGGAAAGGTAGCAAGTGCCTGGGGCAGGCAGCTACCAAGGGGCAGCAGAGCACTCACACCCTTGCTGGCTGTTTCAATTAAGCAAAGCCTTGGAAAGCCAGGCTTGTTGCAGATGTCTCCACTGAGTGCGAGGTCAAGGGGCCCATAGCAGCTGCAGGGTGCATCCTCCTGCCCCCTTCATCTTCATGAAACGGGAGGAGCACCCAGCTCTGCCTCCCTGAGCCCCACAGTGCAGCAACACCCCTACTGCAGAGAAGCTCCATGCCAGCGCCATATGTTCAGTACAGCTTACAAACAACAGCATTTTCAGCTCCCTGACTGGACCGACCCATGGTTATTTACTTTGTTTTCCAGTTTTGGAGGAAATGAAAACATGGGGGGAAAAACACCGTTTGATTCAGCTGAACCACATCATTCAGCCCCTTAAAGGTTTTAATTCCTCTATTTTTTTTAATCTTCTAACAGCACCAGAGTATAGCAATTCTCTAGATAAAATATTTCCAAAAGAAAATCCTATTGTTCCATTTAAAAATATGGAGATAAAACACTTCAAGGCTTCTTTTGCTTTTCTATCATATGAAACCATTCACTGACTTTCACCCAAATCTCTCGCTCCCATTCCTCCTAAACTGCATTTCTAAGAACTAGGCTATAAATTGAAAACCACAGGCTCAATCCTGATATTCTCCCCTGTATTTGAAAATGCAAAGTGACCCACGAGAAAGCCCCCCTATTCTTAAATTGGTTAGTTACACACGGCATTCAATACAAGTTGTGATATTTGTCAACCCTCCCACCCCGTGGAAAGAGAGGGCAAAGGAAACGCTGGGATGTCAGTCCCATTGCATGACTGCACATGCCAAACAAAAACAGGGCAGCTTCACAGGCTCTCCGGTGATGAGAGCTCTGTTTAGACAAGGATGAAGAGTTTCAAGCATGTCATAGTATGCTGGAAAACTCTGACATTCATTCAGTTCTGTATAATATGAAATAAACTCTTTTTGCTTGAAATTTTTTGTTAGCTTAAAAAAAAAAATGTATCTAATCCACTTTTCTAAGGGCCTTCTCTTTGGGAGATGAAAATCAGTGATGATGACTTCATGAAAACTTTCAAAAGGACTGGATCTAACACATGGACATTCATCCATGTCAGAAACATCTGCAAAAGAAAATGTTCAAAGACATAGTTTCTGTTAAGCAGACCATAATAAATGAAATTATTTTGTTTCAGAGTTTCTTCTAAACAGTGCCTTTAGATCTACATAACAAAACTCTTTTGTCTCCGTTTCCTGTCTTTCAGTTGTTCACTGCAGGTTGAAAACGACGTTGTTTCCAATTGCTACCGATGGTGTCAGTGAGTCAAGGTGACTTCTTTCCTTCCAAGAGATCCTCACATCCGCTTTAGACTCTGCCAGCCAAATGATGCCTTTATTTACATCCTGCCTCCGCACCGTCTTCAAACCATGTCCTTGCTGACACCCGAGCAGCTGCAGCGAGATTGCACATGTGCAGCTGACTTGAATTCAGTGAGCAATTTTGTTGATGCACACGGAGAGGAAGTTCCAGCTGTGTGCTGGCTCTGGAGGACTAACAGGATTAAAAAGCAGCAAAATTGTCCTTCTGCCTCTACCATTAGAATTACAAGACAGGACTGGAGGGAATCCGTCAAGTTATTGAGTCCAGTGACCTGCTACCGCAGGCAATAATATCAGCTAATCCCCAACAGAACGATCAGGTCCCGCTGTAAAATCAAGCTTTCTAGCTAGCAACCAAAACTGCAGATCTCTGCAGGACTGGATCTGCTGGATAAGCAGAGAAAGGAGACACAGCCTCCACGGGCAGAACTCCCTCTGGGAACAGTTGCTTCTCACAGCCTGAACATGATCAGGTCATGCTAAGAGCTCAGAAGACAATGTCAGCTCTATCTACCTGACCTTTTTTTTTTTTTTAATTATTATTAAACTTCAGATATAAAGCATTATCATGGCTCCTGTGATTAGATAACCTCAGCAAACAGCAGACCAACTCATTATTTATTGTACGCCAAAGGGCAAAAGCTACTTAGAAGCTGAATGTTAATATTTAAGTTGAAAAGCAATCACATGTCTGAAATCATATTGCTGAGGATATTTGTCAATGTGCATGTAAACAATACATTCGAAAGAGAAAGGAGATGGTAGGCAGTCTTGCTACCAGTGACTAAACCCCAAATCTGCTGTCAAGTACTAGGTACACAAACCAAACCGGCATATCACAGAGCACACGGGAGTTTTCTAGAGATTTTTGGAGATGGATTTTGGATCAGGCTCCAGGTGAGGAGATAAAAAGACCTGGACAGAATTTCTAGAAGGGTCAGACACACTGGCTCCATGTTCTTCAGCAAGAGCTGCTAAATTTCAGTGATTTGCCCCCATATTAAAGCCTCATTTTAAAGACAGCACTGTATCCCGTTGTCCCCTAAACTGAGAAACAGATTGACAATGAACATTGCTCCAATTCAAATGCTTTGTATGAAATTCAGCTGTGAAGAATAGTTCTGCCCCCACCAGCTGCCATTGTAACACTTACAAGCCAGATTTTGAAAATAACCCAGTCCCTGAAGCATGCTGAGGCTTTTTGAAAAATCTACCTACTTATCTTGGGAGCTCAGCCTTTTTCAGCCCTCATGACTGAAAGACTTTCAGATGTGTTCTAAAAATGAGAAGGCACCCCTGTACAGCAGAAAGCATTTCCTACTGTCCATTCCCCCTTGCCAAAGGCAGTCTATTATCTCTGCTTTCTCACTTTCAAAACCTGCCTTTTTTTTTTCCCCCCCATGAACAAAACCCCAATAGTCTGTAATTTTTAAACTCATTAGTCACCAGCTCTTCAAGGAACTAAATCAATGCTCAACAGCTGCTCTAGTGTGTTGAAGAACTCCAAAAACAAGTAAGAGAAAATTTTCATGAAACAACCTCTCTTCAAATTTACCCAGCTTATATCTACATTACTTCCCGAGGTAGACATCTGGATTTTTTTTAAAATGTTTTCTGTTTCAGATGATCAACTAAGCATTTTTGTATTTAGCTGTATGATTAAAAACTGTATTGGAAAGCACTTCCCCATCAACTCCAACAGCCACTATATCCCTCTTACCAGTGGTCTGTAAATACTTAAAAATCAAACGCTTGTGCTCCATTGCTCTGCTATTATGCAGAAGGTATTAATTGTTCCTGATTGACGGTTATGTTAGAGCACTGTCCTGGCACGTTGCTCTCTTCTTCTGGAAGACCCTATTACATATTTCTACAAGAGAGTGCTGTAAACTCTCCCAACTTAACCCAAGAGCAATATCGATTTATAAAGACTCATTTTCTGTAAAAGTGAATTGGTTAAATGTCTTCATGAGAACAATCAAATAACAAGGATTTTTTTTTTCTGCAAGGGAAAAAAAAATAATAATCTAACTCCTCTCAAATGCTCAGCTTTCAGTTTCCTGGCTTTTCACAGTACCTTTACACTCAGGATGTTTCAGGCTGGGAAAAAAATAATTTCTAACGTTATAAAAGAGCAGAAACATAAATCTATTTTTAGCTAACAAAAACCTGTATCGCCCCACGACTTAAGAACCCTCTTTATTGTCTGTTAGACTTTAGAAATGACAGTAACTCAGTTTTCTCTCTTTGCAGGTCATTTTCACAGATTCTTGAACACATGTTCCTGGAACAGAGATTGAGCTGTATGTGCGATGTAATATAAGGTACCAGGGCTCAAGAGGTATGCATTCTCTGACAGTGCAAAGAATGTTTCCCAGCTCCCAGGTTTAAACACATGGAAGGAAAACCAGGCACACGTGCAGGGGACATGGTATGCTCCTACCTGGAATGACCTTGGGGAAGAAAGAGAGGACACCCATTTTGCAGTTAAACAGTAAGCATCGTAAATTAGCAACTAAACAGATTCCTGGGAGGTCTGTATCACCCATATCCTCCAAACTTTTGTTTTAGAGAAACCAGGACTGCTTCTTTATGGCATGTGATAAAAGAAACCATCAGCGTCAGTTTTCTTTGTGTCTGATACCGGTTCTATACAGCTCACTTCTAACGATGACTCAGAAATCCCGGATGGGAATTTTCGTTTTTTTCAGGAATGGATTATTCACTGACTAAGATTATCTCCCCACTCCAAACCTAAGCATAGCCGCAGATCCGCCAGTTTCTTAACAAACCTGATTCACTTCAGAAGAAAGAAGTCCTAAGGCAATGTCTGATTCCAGGTTTATGTGTTTCATCCCAACCACACGGAATTTTTCTAGGTCAAGTTTCCTGAGGATCCTTGCAAGACTATGACTCCAGGCACCAGGTTTGATCAGCAGCACCGTGCACAGAATCTGGGCTCCTGTAACAAAGCACACTAGTGAAACCCAGGTAAAACGTAGAGCAGGATTTGTTTACTAGCCTGGAGAGACATCTGTACAAAAAGGTTATCTAAAAGCTGGCATGAAGTTCATAAAAATTTGAACATTAAAAAACCAGCGCATATAGGATTTTGAGGGTTTGTTTTGTTTGATTTTTAGTTAAAAAATATATATCTAAAACCATCTAGGATTATAGATTTTTTTTTTCCCCAAAAAAATCTGCTCTGTGTCCAAAAAGTTTATGTGGCAGGTCTGTAGGATAAGACTCCATCCTTTATATTATATATAAATGTTTTAAGAGAGATAAAATATTCCCTTTTACATTCTTCTTTTGAACTGTAGCGATTATGTGATATAATCCTTAAGGCAGCTATTAAATTCTTATTCCTTGCAGTTTATTTCTCAGCATTCTGTATCTGTTACTGCTATGTTTCAAGAGGCACTAACAAATATGACAGGTCCCGATTAATGTTATAAACCTGTTACGAATACAATTGTGTTTACTAGAATTGAAAGTTCAGCAAAAACTTTTTGCTTCTGACAAAGTTCTCCCAGCAGAGCTGCTAGCCAGGTGCAGCACTCCATGTGCTACAAGAAACAGAAAACAAGACAGACCAAGATAGTTTTACTGTCTGATGATACAAAATGTATTAAAAGGCAGAAAATACATAGATTCATTTTTAAATGACAGCCTTTTCAAATTATTAGTTTTGCTAAAGTACCTTATTATTAGGAATACAGTTAAGATTTTATCCTAATAACATCCTTTGAAGATTTATTGTCAACTGTGGTGTCAGAACCAGTCAGTGAGGACCCATTAACTGCTGGTGCCTAACCATGTCAATTAGAACGAAGCATGAGGTAACAGTACTGCAGGCTGCTAAAATTGATCCATGATTATCTGTTTATGTACATAAAATGTCATTTTATGTTTCCTGTACACTCTACTACTAATTATACAGATGTCAACAAAACAAAGCGTCAATGATGCTACATACAATTTAATGCATACTGTTATTTTCAAATGGCCAGAAGCATGTTGCTGATTCATGACAGAGAAACATGGGATCAAAAATAAAAAGCAAGATTACTGCCCCACCCCCTTGATACAGAAACTTAACCCTTATAGCGCAGGGAGCCCTCCTATTAAAGATCTGCTATTTTTTTCTCATCATTCTTGAAGGGAAAGGTTTAAATGCCATAGCAACAGCCTGCAAGCGCAGAAGCAAGCCGCTCGGATCCACTCAGCTGCTCGCATACAGAATGGTAATCTCCACTGTATAGTCTTACGTAAGCATTCATTGTCCTCAAGATGTTTTACTCACCATCTGCTATGTTTCTGGGCAAACATTATCATTCTTTTGGTATGTGAACCACTACATGCTGCATATTTATGTACTTTAGACACTTCAGGAAGGATTTGTCTTATGTCACTTTGCCATCTTGGTCTGGTCAAAGACAAGTGTTGAAACAGGTGGGATACCTTGCCACCTACAGTTGGTTTCCTCTCCCCAGTGATTATAAGTGACAACAGTTAGAAAAAAAATACTGCTATCTCTCAATGGAACAGGCTCTACTGATCCTGAATTACTGGAGGTGCCTATTTGGCAGCACTCAAACACGCCCGATTTCCATCTCCAGTTCTGACTGCTTAGTGGCCTTTCTAGGTTTGCCCAAGTTACCTGGTCTTTATGTTTTTCTGCTTTGTAATATTTCTAGATCCCTTCCTCATGGCCAATGGTTTTTCCCCCCAAAAATTGTTACATGGGTTCTGAATTCATAGTGTAACAGAACCACAACACTGTTTATTTTATATACTATTTATATATAATACTTTAGATACGTGTGTGGCTTAAAATAAGTGCAAACTCAAGAGAAGCAAACATCAGATGTTCTGGCACGTTTAGAAAAGGCAACATGTATCACTGCCTGTATTCAAGCCTCAGGAAAGAGTTGGTCTAATCCTTTTGCTTATTTTTGGCTCATACATCTAGAAGAGTTAGTTCCACAAAGTCCTTATCAAACCACGTTTTTCCATTTGCTCTTCTCTCACCTGTTTGCAAGTAGGTAAACAGTGATTCTGCATGGCATCTCTGGCTCTCCCCCACTAAATAAGAAAAGCAGATAGATTTGAGTAAGCATTATGCATGTTCTGGGACAGTAACTTGAAAATGGTGCTATCATCTGGAGAAAAGGAGGCTGAGGGGAGACCTTATCGCTCTCTACAACTACCTGAAAGGAGGTTGTAGCAAGGACGGGTCAGTCTCTTCTCCCAGTTAACAGGTGATAGGACAAGAGGAAACGGCCTCAAGTTGTACCAGGGGAGGTTTAGATTGGATATTAGGAAAAATTTCTTCACTGAAAGGGTCATCAAACATTGGCATAGGCTGCCTAGGGAAGTGGTGGAATTGCCATCCCTGGATGTATTGAAAAGCCAGGTAGACGTGGTGCTGAGGAACATGGTTTAGTGGTGGGTTTGGCAGTGTTAGGTTGGTGGTTGGACTCGATGATCTTAAAGGTCTCTTCCAACCTAGGCAATTCTATGATTCTATAATGCAGCTAATGTTGCTATGAAGTTGAGCCTGGGAAGAAGGGAAGGGTGGGGAAAAGGTGTTTTAAGATTCATTTTTATTTCTCATTATCCTACTCTGATTTGATTGGTAGTAAATTAAATTAATTTTCCCCAAGTTGTGTCTGTTTTGTCCATAACGGTAATTGCTGAATGACCTCCCTCTGTCCTTATCTCGACCCAGGAGCCTTTCGTTAAATTTTCTCTCCCCTGTCCAGCTGAGGAGGGGGAGTGGTAGAGCAGCTTTGGTGGGCACCTGGTGTCCAGCCAGGGTCAACCCACCACATCTGTGTATTTCAGGCAGGGAGTGAGTGGCTAAAGGCAGTTTTTAAGCCCCCTTTGTGCTCCCAGTATTTCCACAGTCAAGTTAGAAGCTGCCTTGCCTCCAGTTAAGTCCTGGCAGCTCAGTGTTTTGTTTAATGTCCTCTCTTGTGCCCTTGGAAGCAAAGGAGGGCTTGTGTATTCTGACTACACACCTACTGAGCCCAGGTGTGTTGTTCAGTCCTTTCCTCAGCTCTGCTGGTAAAACCTCACTGACTTTCCCCAAGCAGCCAGGAATGGTCACTTCAGCAGTTCCTCATAAGAGCAGAGCAGTGTAAAAGCAGTCTAGTATAAGTGAGTTGGGGCTTATGACAACAGCCTATATAAAAGCGTTTCCTTCAGTCTAATGTACAACCTGCAGTGACCTGGAGAGGTGAGGAAAATTTAAGGCACTTCAAGGCACATGTGAATTGAGAAGTTATCTTGGACTGGGGCTCAATGAGAAGTTTGCATCAGGTTGATAAAGGATGTCCTTTTCCAGTGATTGGCAAGTTTAACCACCGTGACATGCAAGGTAGATAAAAAAAAACTAAAATCTGTTTGTCAAAACAAAGTAATTACCATTCTTTTGTATTTATTTCCCAGAGCAATGTATCTGGAAGGTATCTAGCCAAAGTGGGTTTTTTTGTGGGTTTTTTGTGTTGGTTTTTTTTTTTTTTTTTTTTTTTTCCAATGAGACCTTTTTTCTTCCCACACATCCTTTTTTTTTTTTTTTTCCTGGAATAATAAGAGTACATCTATAAGGTGGAGCCAGCTCTGAGGTCCTTGCCTCATAACTTTTAAGCTCACATCCTCACCGTACCAATTCTTTTCATTAATATTGGGGTTATTTGAAAGAACTTCTAGGACTTGTGAAGTGTGTGGTGACCTGGGCGGCACTGAAACGCAAAGAACAGGGCCCCTGTCTGAGACTTAGGAAACTGTGCATTCTGCTCCAATTTCTGTCACTCAGTTGCGGGGCAATGGTGATTAACACATTTCACCTCTGTAGGCTTCTGTATTAGCCCCTCTGTAAAACATAATGAAACTCATCCTCTTCAATATCCACATCTGAAAAGGGCTACTAAAGAGCTGGCATTAATTACTCCTCTAGCCTACGTTCCTTGCCAGCCTTAGATAGGTCACCCAGGCACGAACAGAAGAATTGTGTAGAAGAAAGGTGATCTGGCAATACTACCACCTTCCCCCAGTACCAAGTGGACCCACCTGGCCTTTTTTTCCTAATTGCCTGGGATTAGAATGTCTAACCAAAGGTTTACTAATCCCATTTTGATGGCACTTGACAGAGGACAGAGTTACAGTTTTCTTCAATCTGTTTTAAGAGTATGAAACTATTTGTTTTTAATCTAAGAGGCAACTGATGCATGTTTCTGGTCTTACCTTCAGCCCTGGAGCTCTTGCCAGGTGGTGGCAGGTATTTCATAGCTGGGCGGTGTTCTGCATCTGTAAAAGGAAGGAGACGTATTTTTATGGATTCACAGATGGGAGACCTTCACTGTTTGGGGGGGCAGGGGGTGACAAAGGTGATTTTGTTTCGCAGGGGAAATGGCAGATGTTTTACTAGCTGCAAAAATACTGAAGAGCTGTTCTCTAGCACAAAGATCCTTCCATGCCTCCCACAACAAAAACAGGAGGAAAAAATGTAATGACCTTATAAAAGAGATAGTACAGCATGCTGAAGTCATGCTTCAGCTACGCTCCTTTGTTCTTGACAAAGGCTTTTGTGGGAAAGGCTGGCCCTGTGATTACAACCTCCCTCAATAAACTGATCTCATAGTTCTGCTTTCCTCTTATCCTGCCTTTTGGTCTCAAGATAACTTTAATGAAGGGCAGCAGTGCATGAATTCTTATAGTTTTATATACTAATTTGGGATGTTTGATGCCTTCTTTTTTGAAGGCCTCCTCTTCTTGCTCTCCAATCTCACATAAAACACCCACGTAGTTCACTATCAAATCCAACTTTTTGTCAGACTAAAAATGAGTATCTTTTTTCTGACACCACCACATTTTCTGCTTTCTATTCGGTAAAGCCAATTTGATACTCCGGACTACATAAGCACTGTGCGTTTGACACAAGCATCTAAGTTTGTGTTGACAACAAAGGACTTTTCTTCCCCATGAAAAGATAGGGGAAGAGCTGTAAATTACAAAGTATGAATGCACTTATGGAACTACGTCACTCCTCAGTTGACACATGGTGTTACCACAATCATGATTTATCTCTGTGTCTGAATAATCAGAACTTGTTGAGATTAGAACTGTTTATCTTCAGGTGCGAGGAGCCAGGTTTCCCTGGAACAGAGGTGATATGCCAATACATTTCACATTAGAAGAAATGGGAGTGGGAGCTCATACTCTCCTCCTTCAAACCATCCAATATGAGTAACACCATAGTCTGCACAGTGATTTATTTTGAAGAGGTGTGGCTATACATTTCTTGCTACAGGAGGAAAACAGCAGGTTTCCTATGCTGAAAGATCAATGATAGCATATATCACTGACGTTTCAGCAGCTTTTGACAACAAAGGTCTCTGTTCCTCATGAACTCTTCATTCTCTTCTAGGAGAAAAAGAAATTATCAAGAAATCTGCTTTCTTCAGCTCTTGCAGATTGGTAGTACCTTTGTCTCCCTGAGTATAGGGGCAAGGTCGGGGCAGCTAGCCTCAACAAGTTAGGCATCGCAATTAGGTGCCCACATTTAGGTGGGATAGATCTTGGCCTCTGTTTCCCAGTTTCTCTTATATACAGAGATAAAACGCATAGTATTATTTACTGGTCCTGACAACTGCTGAAATATCTGTTTAGTATTTATGAAGTACCTTGAGATCTTCAGAATGGGCACCAGGCCATAGGTAGCCACATTAAATTAACAGGCCAACTTGTAGATGACCTCAACTGGCTCCTGCTGATTTAAGATCCCCTCATCATTATTCAGCCAAGCACAGAATTTAACCCCAAATTATTAAGTTTTTCTGTGCCTGAGAAAAACCCATAGCAATGGATTCCTTTGTCGAAGTTCAATAAATTCCCAAACACCTCATACTTGAGGACATTATGAACAGTAAAAACACGTCTCACCAGTTACAAAATCAGTCTCTGTGAAGAAGAGGATGGCTTGTCTGAATGTCACCTCTGGGGTCAAGGCCATTACTGTCTGTAGAAGACTGCCACTTTTGCTTAGATTCTCCCTGCATTGCATCAATCTCTTCAGTGCATCTGCAAGAACTTTGAAGGCATTGATCCGCCGTAATGCACATACAAGGACTGGGTTTGACCTTAGTATATCAAGGCTTCTTTGCCAGGAAGTATCTCCAACCTCAAAAGGGGTTATTTCTCTGGCCTGACATCGAGTGAGATGGGGCAACCACTTCAGACCTAGGAGCTCGAATCCCAAATCGGCTCCTTCTGCAAGTCAAGAGAAATCTGTTTAGCACCAGTTGACAGCATGCCTTTCATAGAAGCTGTGCTCTCTTTTGGGGACAAGTGCTCTAAATTCACATTGATTTTTTTACTAGACAACAAGTTCCAAAGCTGCTTTGACTTTGCCCCCTGTTGCATCCAAAATGGACTGTAATGCAGATATAGAAATATACTGGGAAAAACCACAAGATACAAGTGCCAGGAAATTACATTACAGTGAAAACAAAAAATGGGCTATCTGGGAAATCAACAGGGAGCCACAGAGAATAAGTGCTGTGATTTGATTAGAGAACACAGCTAACGGAGAAAAGCTGAAAGGGAAACACTGAGAATACACTGATAACAATGTGGTTTGACACAGTATAATCCATAATTATAGATCCTTTACCACCTCTTATAACATTCCATTTTAAGCTATATTCATTACAGTAATAAGCTACAATTTAATGTTGACTTGTCTCTGAAGTAGTTTAAATGTTCTCGTGTTTGTAAAGTAGTCTTACTTCCAATGTAGCAAGATATTTAGGGGCTCAATCCGTGAGTGCATGTTGCTGGAAATTTCTGTCAGCTAGAATCTCCTCACCTACCATGACACAGAACTTGCTCCATAGCATTGTCCCAAGAGAGCAGGATACAACATAGCATGAGACAGAGTGCCAAAGTTCTGCCCTTTGTTAGTACACTCCTGTATTATTACACTTCGATGCAACCCGTGTCATGAAATTATAGAAAATCATCATCCTGCTTAGCACTTGACAGTACTCTTCATGCATGTGTAAGCATTTAACGCGGGGGATAATGTCGTTATTCCTCTCATGTGCAGGAGGAAACGAAGCGTGAAGTGGTAAAGTGTCTTGCTTCTGATCACAAAGGATGTCAGCGGACAGAATAGAGTTTGTGACTTCTGAATTCCTGCTGCTGTGCCCCAATTACACAGCTGCTTTATCTCCCAGTACTTAGGGAGAGACACAATGCTCTGGATTACAGAAGAGGCTTAGTAAGCCCAAGCACGTCTTTGAACTAATTTGACACTCTCTGAAGAAAATTATGCCCACCTGAGCTGTTTGCATTATGAAAAGTGGCCTTGCCCATGACTAACCAGCCATGATAAATTCTTCAGCTCTTTAGGCAGGTAAGCAAAGAAATCTGTCCTCCTTCCTTTTCACCACATTTTTCATAATGTTCCTGGCATGATAAAAATAGCTAGACAGGATAAAGTTTCCTGACCAACTTCTACAGCCCTCCCCGAGAGCTGGGTTCACCTGCACTCTGAGATTGATTATTGCACCCAGGAAGAAGGATCTGGTGAAGGAGCTCCCCGGCACTCTTCATAGTGTCCATTCCAACCACCGTCAGCATGACAACTTGCTCCATTTCAGGATCAGAAGCATATGTTCGATTGCAGAAAAGATCCAGAGGAACGTTACAGAGGTCTGGCACCGCACTGAAGTTTCCTCCTACCCAGGGAGATCATAAAAAAACCCACAACTAGTTACCTCACAAAAGCAAATCTCAAGTCGTTTTTAGTGTGAAGGAATTGACCAATTCTCAACTGAGCAGACAAAGGCCAGTGCCTCCTTGCAATACTGCTCCTCACGCTGCAGCTCAGCAGGGCCAGCAAAAGAATCATCCACAAGGAGCAGTATCACAGCAAACCCTTACTAATTAGTCACACTCCTTAACTGGAATTACTTTGTGCCACATAAAGCAAATGCATTCAATCCTAATTTTGATATCCTTATTCACACCATTAAGCAGAGTTGGTAAATCTATACCAAGATTATTTAAGGCATCAATTTCAGATTGATAACTAATGGCTGACTTCACATTAAATTGATACTTCATTTTGATTTCTAGGAGATTACACAGCATACAATTGAGGGCTAAAGTGGGGACTCTTATAATACCATGCATATATCCGCAGTCCTTTGGGGAACAGTATAGCCTGCAGAATCCTCGGCGCATCAAAAATCTGTGTTTGATTCCATACTGTTTCACTACATAATTATTTAAGCAATTGTACAGATTAATATTTATTTACTTAGTTATTCCTACATCTTAACATTTCATAATGCAGAAAATGGCGAATGACATGCATTTGATTATTATTTTTCCTTATGATTGAGTGTGAATTTGGTTTTGGAGAGCAATATACTTCAATTAAAAATCCTGCTATCCAAAATTTAAAGTAATTTAATTGGTTAAATAAAACTATATTAACCTGCTGAATACAAAAGAAAACACTACCTGTAGTTAGTGAAATAAACATCTGATTACCATGACCTCCCAGTGTACGAAACTAGTAGGTTTAAGAATCTCCTACCCATTTAAGTCATAGATTTATAACAGAAAACACGTTTACTTGCTTTATCAAGTCCTATCAATTTCCCAGCTTTGAATGAATGAATTACTGAAGTGAATTCAACTGTACAAACTAAAATTAAGGACATTTGAGTAAAGTGAAATGAAGAAGTGCCTTCTCTGCACCTACAGAAGAACTACAGCTGCCAACATTTATCACTTCAGCAAACTATAGTTTTACATGCTTAACCACCAATTTATCTTGTTTTAATATTTTGACTTGTCTTGAAACTATGGCAATAAATATGTACTGATTGGATATTAATCTTTTAATTATGGTTGGTTTAAGTCTTAATTGGTAGTTATCGTGTCACATTTAAATAATTTATTTTTCCATATATTTTTTAATTTATTTAAAAAAGGTATTTCCATTTCATTTTTCTATCAGTTCTTCCATTCATTACACAGCAACAGAAGACATCCAATTAGAGTTGTTATGACTGACATGCAGCGGAACACTAAGTGAGTTATTACAGACAACAAACATATTCCTAATGTTCTTATTTAGGAGAATCCCCTAATAAGGTTGTCAGACCTTATAAAATCCAGAACAATGCATTCCCCATAGCATTGACCTACCCAGCGTCTGCAGCAAGGTCTCGGTGTAAGGAGCCACATGAACACACACAGAGGGGTCCAGCCCAGCAGTGGCAGGCAGGCTGCTCTGCCTGTTGCCAAGGAGGCCTTGCTTTGCCAGTTCATTCATCAGTCCTGTGCCCAGAACAAAAGAAAACGTTAGGAACGCAGAGCTTTGTGATGCAGTCTGACATGAAAACGCTCTTCTTATCAAATGTTTGGATTTTTCTGACCACAGTTCCATTAGAGACATTAATATGGGCCATGCTGATCTTACCTAAGAGACGTGAGATGCAACTTAATCATCCCCTCACCCCAAATCATATTCACTTAGAGTAGGGCAACTAGCTGTTGAAAACTGAGGCTTGGCCACAGCTTTCTCTGGAGACATGCTTTATGACCAGCACCCCAGTTGTTTCTATTACCTTTTAACTCCTGCTGTGAGCTGCAATGTGGAACAAATGCATAGAAGATTCTACACAGCTCTTGAATTACAACAACTATTTTCGATAGGTTGGTGTCCACAGAGAAGTCACAAATCCTGAGCCCAGTGCTCGAGTGCAGGCCCTCAAGGTGCAAGGCCAGTGTCCTGCATCCTACACAGCACCATGTGGTCACAGGGGCATTGCTAGATTACAGACCTGCATAGAAACATCACGTTCTGCTCATGTAACTTCCAGTCTGGAAAATATCCGATTCCATGCCACTTTTACAGACACTAAGTTCTTGAAACTAGCAATCTCTCTGTTCTCATTCTTCCTCCAAAAGGCTGGGCTATGCACCAGCAGTGCATTAAGGTACTGGCAGCACACTTCCACAACAATTGGTTCAGCCTTCTGTAGTAATATTTCAGACCACAGTTTTAAAGGCTTGTTATTTTTTAAATTACTTCATATACATTTGATTGCTTTCTACCATACAAGCTTGTCAAAAATTTACTGTAGTATAGCATGAGAAATGGATTATTAGTGCTAGAGGCTGATGGCAAACCTCAGACATCAAATGTAGCACTGATAAGAGATTTGAGCTTGTATCACTGACAATCACCTATCTGGCTTTTCAAAATTCAGGTCGCATGAGCAACCAAAAAATGTGCTGTTACCTGCTGTTTATTCAAACTCAATGCATGGCAAAAAGTAAAGCTTGGACAAAAATTTATGGTGTTCAAGCCTCAAGACAGAGATCTGTTACCCAAAGACACCTATCTATCTGCTGTGTCTCAGGAACAATCGTTGAATTTTTCCTTGCTTTGAAAACTTAACACTGTTCAAGACCTTGAAGGGGTAACTGCTTTTCAGAGGTATTGATTACAAATGCAAAACTTATTAGTGTGGTATTTATCCTATTGAAATCCTAGTGCTATTCTACACTACCCAGAGGCCAAGCCAAAGTTTACGTGGCAAGAATGTCAGCATCCCCATTCCAGGGCTCTGGAATATGGAATAAGGTATCTATCTGGATCAGTTCTGAAGCAACCGCAGAACACATGGAAAGAGGCATTTGCAAAATCTGTCTACAAACAAAGGGAAAAACCCCCAAGTTCTCTGCAATTACGGAAAACACTCTACCTTTCTGGAATATCCTTTGTTGCAGTGCCCACCTATATGTTTCTAGTGAGAATTTCCCCATGCAAAACATGAACACTGTAAACATCATCTGTGGCACTCTGTGAGAAAAGCATCAGAAACTGTACTTCTTTAATGAGCAACTTTCCTTGGGTCTACAGGCAGCAGGTGACATGGTGCTGTAATTAGTCTGCCATGATTAATCCACTGTGTCTGTACATGTTTTCAGAACATTCTGTGATAGTCTCAGGAGAAAAAGCAGAGGACTTTTTCAATTGTCATTTTTTTTGCAAACCTCTAAATGTTCTTTTCTATTGTAGGTAGATAAAAGGAAGCAATTGGGCAGCGGATGAATGTCTCCACCACGAGTTATTTGTGGTGGTGTTAATGGATGGGTCAGCAACAGTGATCCTCTTCTCTCAGCAGTGGTGTCTGAAGAGGAGGTTGCAGGAAAACAGATGCAGGAATGGACTCTCCTGCTGCAGGCAATGTGCCCACTGCCAGAGCAGGAAGAAGCAGGCAGGGCAAGTTCTATGCTCGTTATTGATCACTGCTGTTGCTTGTGAGACCAATGTCAGCTCATCCTTAAGAGAACCAAGTAACACTTTTCCTGAACTAGAGACTCAGAACAGTCTGACTCAAGTAAGAAGATTTGGGTCAGCAACTTGTCTGGTTTTTGTCAGTCCCTTCATATAAAGTGAGTTACAGTTCAGACGCTTGGAAGTCACGAGTATGCAGAGCTCGGGGCTGAGGTCGACAGGATCAGATGCTATCCTCAGGCTCAGTGGCACATACATATTTTTGCTACCCCATCTCTCTGTGCAATAAGAATACCCAAGAGGAAGTTATTGAGATGACGAAGCCAGGCCTGTTATGGAGGTGTACAGTGGGAAGCCAAGAGACAAGGCTCACAAATTCAAACAGAAAAGGTTTCAAGTTGACATAAAGGAAAAACAATTCCCCATAAAGATGGTCAAGCATTGGAACAAAGGCCGAGAGAGGCAGGAAATCTCCATCCTTGCAGATTTTCAAGACCTGACTGAAAAAAGCCCTGAGCATCCTGACCTGAATTCATTGCTGATGCTGTATTGAGCAGGATATTGGATGAGAGACCTTCTGAGGTCCCTTCCAACATGAATTACTCTATGATTCTAAGTTCAAGAGGACTCCAGTGCTAAAGATCAACCAACTGACAAAGATCAACCTGCTCTGTTGGATACGTAGTAGTGACCGACTTACACATTGGTCTGGAGATACGTACAGGAAAACTATTAGGCTCTGATATTCTCAATAAATCTTTCCTGCAATGTAACAGCTGTGGTTAGACTGCTAATGTTTAGCTCACACACACTGAAATGCAAACCTTTGTTTTTGCAGTTGTTGAGCAGTGAAAGCATTACCTTTTACCAATGCAGGAATGTGATGACTAGCATTCTCCTTTCTCAGCAACAAAATGAGACAGTGCATGCGTGGTTCAGCAGAGAGCTCTCCTCTTGCAGAACTAGCATCAGGTGAACTTGAAATCTTGCTAGGGCAAAATACAGCAATCTGAAATAACGAGGGCCAGATTAGACTCTAAAATCCAGATGTAATCACTATAAGGCTCAGGCAAATAGTTACGTTACGATGGCATAACAAGATAAAGCTCACCAGCTGAGCCACAGTAACTTCCAATAACTAGGTGTTCATGTGCCATCTATTAATGAGACAGAGAAACTTAATTTAAACCTCAGGGAAGAGGCTTAACATTAAAACGTTCTGCCCTGCAACTGGACTGGACTAAAACCACAACAGTTATAACTCAGCTGATATGTGGTACCATCTTAAGTCACTCAGACAAAAATGATCTTGAGTCCCAAATGAAGGGATGATTTTTCAGAAATCTCTAGCTCCAAACAGCACATTGAAGCAATAGTTGCTGCTGTTAACTTCTGAAATGGCCATTTAGGAGTATGCTCCAAATATTTGACTATTTGGCTGTAGTATTCCATAAATAAATTATGTTTATTCTACAAAATATTATGGGCAGGGACAGTGTTATTCCTCAGCCTTGATCACAGAACAAGCAGAAAAGAAGGGCTTTATACAGTTTCATCTGCAAAATGATGCATTTCCTGACTGACATAGCAAACAGCCCTAAGCATGATAATTTAAAGTACGGGGTCCACTCCTTTGTAAGAGAAAGTATCATAAGATTCCTGGGTGATTTATTGTGTAAGGAGTGCAGAACTGGACTTCTTGCATATGTTAAGTTTGACTGAAATCTTACATTTGTGACTAGCTGACTTCTCAAAATGCCAGCTGCACTCTTAACTCAAATCTATCATCATATTAGAGCAAAAGAAAAGAGAAAGTTGTTATTTTTCACAATAGGAAAGCTCTTTTTGCAACCCATCTGGAATGCATTAAAGTAGAGGACTTCATGCTGAAAAGCCATAAGCAGTCTCAGAAGGACTGTGAAGTACATAATCAAACATCAGTCCCTCAGATGAAGACTGTTCTCCCGAATACACGTTTGCAGGTCAGAAATTGTTATTTTGGTTTATGTGGCTACTGCCTGCTCTTGGTTATTTGGAGATCGATGGTAAAATTCATGTTTGCCTTAGTAGGAGGAGGCCTGATTATGAATTTACACTTCTGTTCTCAGTGAGAGGCTGAGGCCTGGTGGAATTTTTCTGCTAAAGAAAAAACAGCACTGAAAGCAACCAGAGTACCACTCTCAGGAATACAGAGAGCATGAGTGCTGGTTAGCTAGTAAAGAGAGAATGAGTGTCCTTGAGGGCATTTACTAGAGGAGTGCCGGCTCACACATCCATAAGCTCACAGAATAATTAGTTTCAGAACAACTGGTAATCCAAGGTATACAACTGAGCTGTGCATTCTATCCAGTACCTGACTTGTTGTCATGCACAGTGCAACGGCTTGCTTGGGTGAAAGCTGCAGCTGTCTGATTCCTTGCAGAATAAAACCCCGATGAGCACAGACCGAAATCACATTACCGTATGCACAAGGTGATACCACAGGTGACACCATCAAAATGATGTCCCCTAGATCAAAAAGAGGGCAAGAAAAGCAGCATGTTATTTCCACAGAAGCTGGGCTATCAATGCAAGGCAACTCCTACAGTGGCTAGTTCCAACGTGAAGTACATCCCAAATGGTGACACTGTATTTTATGGTTTATTTGCTCTATCCAGCTCATAATGACTGCCATCAGAGACCAACCTGAAATGGAAAAACTTATGGCCCCATCAGTAATATCTTCATGAATCACCTGCTCCAGATAGTCTGTCTCATCAGGTCTATCTAGCTATCTACAAGCTATTCATCTATCTTTGAGGTATCTGTGCTCTCAGTGCACGTGCTAGCTGTGTGTCAGCCCCCGCCAGGCTGTGTCTGAGCTGTTACCCTTACAGCTGGCAATCTGACAGCAGTCAGTTCCCTCAAGGGCTAAGGACCTAATAAGCCTGGCCACACTGATGAGTCACTAAATAAGGTCAACAAGACCAACTGGCAATTTGTCCACTGTAAAGTGCGTGAAGCAACACCAGCCATTCCTCTCTGCTACTATTGGTGGTCCTAGCCTGTAGATAGCTTCTACAGTCTTGTTCAGCACTACCTTCTGCTTCCTCTTGTCCCTTCTTTACTCCTGTCTTTAACCTTCATCCCAGAGCTTGCCTTGTGGCACGGGCTCCTGAATCTTTGGACCAGTCTGTGATCATGACCACACTCACCTCACTCTTTGGTTTGGTACCATCTGTGGCTTCACAGGGTCCTGTCCTTGGTCATCATGGTAATAGTACCAGCCTGCTCTCTCCTACCTGATTCTCATCCACTAGGTCCGGCTGCTCACGCTCTCCTTGTTTCCCTCATCCCAGCAGATAAGGTTGTAGAAGCAACTGGAATTTACGCAGGGTTAGAACCTTGCGTTTTTTAGACTCCTGTTTCCTAAGTTGCACACCAAGCTCACCGCCAACAGGGTGGCAACACATGCTATAAGCAAGCTCAGGAGAAAGAATCTACAAGACCTCCTGAGCAGTTTCTATGCTGCATCTTAGGTACTATAGGAAAAGCTCAAGACTTTTCCTCGAAGTGTCTGATCTACCCGAGGTCTTTGCTTTGTTCTAATCATACCTTGGGTCTCTGCTTTTACCACCACCTTCATTATTACGCTGTTCTAGTCCTAATATAGCTTTTTTTCTGTACACAACGTACATTCAGGTCTCCATAACCCGCCAAGAGCGAGCTCTTAAGACAAATCCTCAGTATCACTTCTACAGGGGCCTTCTCTACACTTCCCCATCAATTTCTCTTAGCTCTAACTGAATGATATAATGAGGCTGGATTATTTTAGTCTCTGTCCCAATTACACTTGGTTTTGGGGGTGGGACTATCGGCAATGAACATTTCTTTTGGTTCTAAACTTTATGATACGGATATCTGTCCCCCCAAGAATCTGACCAAGGCTCAGCCTGGTAGTTCAAAGCAATGGCAATAAAACAAGACAAAACTCGTGTTTGTGACTAAGGATGGGACAGGCAGGGTGTTTCTTTGCCTAAAATCTTTATTCAGCTTTATGGCTTTAATTTTGCAAGCTTTGAGCCAGACTGACATTAGTGCCACATTCATTATATGTGAACTGTCAAAATTTAGGGTTGCAGATGGTAAGATTTTGGTTCCTCTCTAGTTGATAGCACTTAAAAGAAAAAAAAAAACCAACCAAACAAAACATTTTTCACATACACATATCCCAAATCAACAAAAATACCTGCTAGGGTCCGTAAAACTTTGATTACTGAGAAGGGACATATATATCTGGTGGGAATAGCAGTATATTTGTTCTGCATGGGTGTATCTCCTGTCTCCAAGAGAAGTTGATGGAAACCTGAGGGAAGGAGTCAGCGAATGTTTCCTTTCCTTGGAACCCCATAGGGTGTCTGCTCCCAGATCAGATTTTCAGCTTCTCTTCTGAGAGTCATGATACAGTTATCTATCTGAGGAGCAAAGCGTGAAAGTGACTTCCTAAGCCCAAATACAGATGGGACGTGGTGTGGTGTAACTCAGCAGCTCACATCAAAAGTGAATCATTAATGGCCATAAAAGGAAGGGGATGCAGAAAATGTGACTCATTCCATCAGCAGCAACCAGCTGCCATCAATACCAACCCCAAATAACACAGAGCCAATGGCTGTCTGCCAAGCTACCTGAGTTAACATGCCCAGTTATACAAAAGAGTGTATCTCAAAAGGTGAGACTTTTTTTTTTTCCTTTCTCCCTTCTCCATTTTCTTCCTGTCACTTTCTGCTCCCTTCATCTTTTTGGCTTATGCTTTCATTCTTTTCTCATACATTTTTCCTTTGGCAATATAACTTTTCATTCCTTCTTTCTATGTCAGTACAATCCTGCTTTCCTTCTGCCATCTTCTCCCCAACAGCTGCTGAGCTTCCAACTCCCCTCAGGTTTTTTTCCTGTGAAACTATCTTCAATTGTGGGAGTAGAAACTAGACAGCAATGCTCAAACAGCATTGTCTAAAAATCACTTGTGCCCGAGATCTGCTGTGCCAGGCCTCACTACAGAAGATTGTCAGCATGTTGGCTTTCTACAACAGACACCACTATACCACACAGATCCTTCTTAGCCTGTTATGAGGCCTGCACGCCTTGGCAGGTTTCCCTTGAACAGCAAGGGAACAACTTGTTGCTAGCTAGGTACAAATTCAGAAGCTGGAAGACTACTCCTACAAAAGCAAATGGGGGAATTTGGGCACAGCCAGGTGATAGCCAGTTAATATTAGCTCCATGAAGCGCTTTCTTTTCTGACTGTGTGGTCAGTCCTGCCCTGAACGAAGTCTTAACCATCATCATACCCATGATGATTATATTCAGCTCTTCACCAGTAGAGGTAGATGATCTCTAATCAGATAAACATGCAGTTTAAGGACACTGTTAGGTCTTCACACGACTGTTTCTTTGATGAACAGACCCCTACGTGCAGAGATTTCCCATGGGGTGGTTTTTTTTGGGTTTCTTTTTTTTTTACCCTTCAGTGAAATCTAAGCAGCCTACAGGACTCTAGCAGCTACTCCCAGGAGGAGGATGAGGTGATAACATTCCTCTGTCACTTCATTTTAGGCAACAGTGTTTCACTAGAAATTCATTCCTGACTCTAGAACTGGCCAGGTTACAGCACTGAGCAATCCAGGGAGACAGAATTTCCTGAAACGTGTGGGCTGGAGTACGGTAATATTGTCAGTGAAGGAGAACCACAAAACCTCAAGATTCATTCCCTTACGCTGACCTTTGGTAGTTGAGACAAGCATCGCTGGAGGTCGAGACAGCACCATGCCCTGGAGATCAACCTTTTCTTTATCTGCTTCTGCCCTAGGTGATGAAGGACCCTGAGAGCTAAAGAAAAACAATAAATATTAAAAGCTGTTACGCCAGGTTCTCACTCAAACCTACTTTCTGCAACAAACCCAGGGCCACAGAAGCTTCTCTGGTAAAACCGCTTTACTGGAAAAGCCATTTCAATCCCTTGTCCATGACATGAGCTGCATCAAGGTCTCTCTGACTGAACATCTTTTTATATTACTCCCTGTGAGGCTCTCTGTGTTCAATTAAAAGTAGCTAACGCAAAGTAGCCAGCTTGGCAAAGAAATCTGGGAATGAAGAAATATGTCAGGCTTCATTACCAGAGCTTTTCCAACCTACAGATACATCATAGTTACTATTCACTTTTGGTCCTTTAGCCAGAGTTTAACCAGTTTTAAAGGTTCATGTTGGGCAAAAAGCACAATCAAGTCTGGCAGAGATGTTCATGGCAGTGAAACTTCTACAACATTCCTGCATGCTCAAAAGGACCAAATCACGGAGAACATAAGGTGTGGTTCTGAAAGGCAGAGACTGACAGCAACGCCAACTGCAGACTGTGAAACAGTTTGACTAGGTCTGTGAAGCGCAGGCTGCTCAGGTAAACCTGCCTGCCTCATCCCTTGCCACCACCAAGTTGCCCGGAATACATCCTGCTTGTTCACTTCCAGGAGACATTTGCAAGTATAATCTGAAAACTGCAATCTGAGTTGCAGTTTGTATTCTTGTCTCCCAATGGACCAAATTACCAGCATTAGGAGAAAGACAAGTGCATTATTTAGAATGTAGTGCCACTCTGGATGGGCTAAGTTGTAACAGAGGAGCAGAATTCATCATCTTTGTAAGAGGAAAAAAGCATCCCTGAGGAAAATAAACAAATAAATAAAGAGAATGAAACTTTGTAAAATTGATTTTTTTTCAAATATTAAAAGTGATGAGAGTCACTGTTCATGGCCCAGCAGAACTGCACTCTGACACACAATCCCTCCACGAACATCAGATTAATTCTACATGGGTGCACTTTGCCACTCTGCAGAAAGCACCAACAGCACTGCAGATTACCTCACCTCCAGCCTGCTGCCACTGACACAGTGTGCCACGCTGCACCCAGCATCCAGGATCAGAAGGGATCTTTAAAAATCGGTCCAGAACTTGCAGGTGCAGGGCCTTGTCTGAGCTTTCTGCCACAGAGTATCACCACAACATCATTTATTCAGTTCAGCAATATTAAAAGGAGATGCCCAGAGCCTGAAAACCCCAGTGTAGATGCTGGCATCCTATGCAATTACACAGGCCTATGTGACCAGCACGACAGTCAGGGAGAGGAGACACATAGTTTGGTATTCTCCCAGCTGGTAGAAATTCCTTGAAGCCCTAAGCCAAGTCGTTTCATAAAGCACTGTAAAACAAATGCTTCCAGCCACAGATCTACCTATGCTTGGAACAACCACAGCGGTGTCTTTCAGCAGCCAAAAAAAAGACAAGTGTCTCTCTTCTTCCCTGTGCAGGCCAGTCTACTCGGATCCTCCAGAGGAAAGGGACCTCTGAGCGCAACAGAGCCCTTAATTTACACACACAGGATTAAGTGTGCTTCCCATGTCCTTAGGTTTGAGTCTCTGTCCAGGAAGCTGCAAGATTGTCAGGAAGAGAAGTGATTGTTTTGTGCTGCAGAAAGTACTCATCTTCATCAAGAAAAAGCTGCAGAGAAGTTTAGGAAAAGAGTGCTGGGAAGGAGTGCAAGAGAATCCAGGCTACTGCTCCAGCCTTCCCTCTGCCTCTCTGCAGGTGCAGATGGTGTTCAAGGGCTGCTCAGTGCCGATTTCCACAGAGCTGCTGAAGCTTTGCTCCCTGCCATCCACCCCTTTCCCTCATGCACCTCTGCTCTGCTGAGCAAGGCCAACAGCAGGCATTCCGGCAGCCTGACATCAATGTTATAAACCAAGCAACTTCAAAATTAAAAAACTTTAGGTAAATCCATTTCTGTCCAAGACAGTCTAAGTGAGTCTCTGGGAGCTGTAGCCACCCTCCCTGTAGCCCTACACAGCAGAGCAGAGACGGCCTAGGTTGCATGATGGATTAATGGATGCTTAAAAGCCCAGTTCCTTCTGCAGCCATATCCAGACCCATCTGAGAGCGAGATTCCAGACTCCTGAATGTCACTTGTTCCCAACACTTTTTGGCACCCTATTGCTATGCCATCAGTTCCTAAATTGCATTTCTCATGCTGTTTGCTAGAGTTAAAAGTTTATAAGCCACCCTTCATTTTCACATATTTCTGCCATAACCCTCCAAAGACCCTTTTCCACCTGAAGCCCCTTATCTGTAATGAGTTGATACAGAAGGGACATAGGGCAAAGCTAGAGCAGGCTTTCTAGCAAAGGCCCACTCAGTGGCACACGCTTACAGCCCTTCTCCAGCACCACGCACAGCTGGAGGAGGTCTCAAATCAGTCTGATCAGATGTTTCAGGCACAGAGGGCCCAAGAGCAGGTTCTGCAAGTGTATGAAGTACAGGCCTAGCTACCAGGGAACAAGGGATGGGAAGCAACTGCAAGAGTCCCACACCCAATACCTTGACACATCTATTATGTGCTGCAGAGGAGACAGTCCTGTGAGAGAGGGACTTTTGCAGACTCTAGTAACTGGTTTGGAAATACAAAAGTAGACAGATTGCTCCCACCCTGCACACCTGTTGACCAAGACCTTTAGCAGAAGACTGATATATAAAGACAAAGCACACTAGCTGTGTGCCTGCCTGGCCTCCATGTCACACTTTGCCTGTGAGAACAGCCACAGTTCAAACACATCCAGGACCATCACCTTGCTCTGTTGCTGCATAGGGAAGCTGGATCCAGGACAGTAGCATGTGGTGCTGCATCAGCAGCCCTCCCTCCAAACCAGAGGCACAGCTCCCTGTGCACACAGCTGTCCATGTGGGGCAGGTAGACAAGAGGCTCCGCTTGGCTCCTGCAGTAGATGGCATTGATGGAACTGCAGTCAGTCACGCTCGCCAGCTGTGGGTCAGACGGCCCAATGACATTCTGCAAGGTGCTACGTGCTTTAGGTCCCCTCACACCTAATGCCAGCACTGGCAGCACCTTGCCAGTCTTTGAAGTATAGGAAGAAGGCAGCTTTTCTGTGAAAGACAAACACGCATGTGACTAAAACATGGAATAACCTGCCCCAAGGTCATTCATTCCACTCAAGTGCCCTTTTCAGACCTAGCCAAAGTAACCTACTGGTTACCTGTCCTGAAGGTGATATGCTGGCAACCAGCTGCATGTGTTTACCCAATAGTAAATCTGAGATTATTCAAGGTAGTTTGTTAAAGAAAGAGGAGTTTGTTGCCTCAAATTTGCTGCAGAAAGGAGTACGCCCAGGGTTATTTACTAAAGAGCAGCTGATCCACTAGAAGTCAGCACTTTAACTTCTTGCGCATATGTTGTTCATGCCCACAAGGAAAGCTGGGGGATTGAAGGTGAGACAGGAGAATAACATGGGCCTGAGGAGAGGGATGTTTTCTGTAGTTTTCATCAGAGATGGGAAAACCAGGAAGGGGATCACAAACTGGAAATTCGTAGACTTCTTTTGTAGATTATTTCCTTCCACATCAAATACAGATTTTGTGCTATGTTGTAAGCTGACATATCCAGGCAAATAGTTAATTAGCCACCCTTATTTCCCTGCCAGGACTTGAACTGTGGCTTCCCTTATTTCCCACAACTCTTCCCTATGCCTCTGGCAAAACTTTCTCTATGTCTACCATCAGTATGGTTGGGGTCCAATAAATAACCCCAGAAAAAGAGCAAGTTTGGCTCCTCCGCAGTTCTTACTGTGGATGTTAGAAAAAGAAGCAAGGTGTGTCATTTTCTTCCCTGAGGTTTAAAAACATATTCAATTACATCATTTGTTGCATAAGAATCAGAAGCCAGAACATAAGTCTCCAGAGCAGGTAGATAATGGAGAAACTGGCTGTAAATATTTAAAATAATAATTTTAAAGTTTTCAAGCTAAGGGTAAAAATCTAATTTACAAACTCACATAGCAGTTTTCAGCTCAAATGAATTGTCTCTTCATATGAAAGGTTCCTAAATAATGGTGCATGGTACAGAGCATTGAAGTAGATCTGCTGCCTGTCATCTCCTAATGACTGGTGATTTTATGGTTTTCTTATTTGTTTCTGGAGTCCTCCTTCATTTCTCCAGCTATCAGTATGAATGTATTATGTGCACAGCACAGACAACTCCAACTGCAATTCCATTTTTAAGGCAGTCTGCTCCTATTGTTTTCAAATGGAAAAAGGGGGCAGGGAGACTGAAGAATTTTTCTCCAATCAAGCTTGTCTTCACTCACCTTCTGCCTGAGGAAAAGGAAACCCATTTCTCTTATTCTTTCCCCAAAAGAAATAGATTTGCCTGTATTCATGATGGTGTCACATACAAACCTTCCAGGAGAACTTCTTGGCTTAAAAGACAGTACAAGCCATACTGTACTGCAGAGGCAATCGCTGTACTTTGCAGCTAATGTAACGCCTGTTCCTCTAGGGTTATATTGCATTAGCAACTACTAATATTCCATACACGCTTTAAGACAGGCTTCATTATCTCTGTTTCACAAATGGAAAAAAATAAAGTGATATATGCCAGTATTTGAAGACATTGGTGTCTAACGTTACAGACTTAGTGATTTAAGAGACCCATAACATTTTTGTTTACCTTATCTTCTTGGTCTCTCATCTCAGACCATCTTCTATCAGCAAATGTGACATTTTGGTGATGGCTTATCAGCCAATGTATTGACAGAATGGCTAGACGGCTTTTGCCCATGCTTCTGAAGTCTCATAGGCAATGGGATGGGGGGAATCGTGGAAGGGGGAGGTTGGATTTTCTGCAGCTAAAACCTTCAGGAAAATCAATGAGAACTAATTTAGTAAATTAAAATTGCATAAGTCTAACCCTGGAGCTTAGGACACTGCAATCTGGGAAAGATCACTGCAAAGGAACAACAACTAAAGCAGTTTGAGACACTTTTTGTGTCAAGGGTTAAAAATTCAACTTGTGGATATTCAACTCTGGGAATAGAAGGAAAGAAACAGCCCAAGATCTTTTATAATTTCTTTTGGGAAAGATATAGGAACTGATAAAGCAACACTCATGTAAATCTGATACCCTCTCCCCCATGCCCACAGCACCACATCACTTTATTATGTTTATAGATCTTTGCTTTCACCTCCATATCATCGTGTGACAGAATCTCTAAAGGAAAACTAGACTTCACCTGAGCTAGAGAGCAGCACATCCTGCTGAGGATAGAGCAGGCGAAGTCCACAGATATCCAGACCAGAACTGAGTACCAGCTGCAACATGTGATGGGTAGCTAGGGGACTTCGGAAGAGAGTTTCAAACAGCAACACCATGGCAACCTGAACAGCAAGAGCACATTGGAGCAATGAGCCAAATGTTTCCAAGCCCTCAACGACCACACAGCTGTATCTCTTCTGCTCACCTTTCATTCCCATGCTTTACTTACATTGGAAGAGCTACAAAGAGGCTTTCTTTTATTTTATGTTTACGTGCAGTTCAGCACAGTAGGCTCTTAGCTTCAGACTGAATCATAACTATGATAATTATGATTGAATCTATTTGTGCTGATCTAATTGTGCCTTTTGTCACATAAACCTACTTGTAAAAAACCACAAGTTCTCTGGGGCAGAGACTGAAGCATACCACTCCTGCTCTTTAACTTTGCGTCCTACAGAATGATGGTTCAATAATAATACACCAACTGGTTCTTTCTTTGTACCTACAAAAATGCCAACATTAAAAAAAAAAAATCAAAAGGCAGACGCATCACTGGTACTGTCCCAAATTTACATTTTTATATCTTCTTTACCAGACTAATCCAATTCAGCCCATTCTTGCATGTAGGAAGACACACACCAACACACACTGAATGTCTATACCCAAAAGGGAAGCAAGTGACTGTTACTTTCCCATCAGAAGAAACGTATTGTTTCAAAAAGCAGGTGCTTTACAATAGGAAGTTGTGTGGTGCTGTGGGTAATAAATTGTCTAGCTGTATATCAGACAAGCTTGATTGTACTGGCCTCAGATTTGTGCATGGTTCTCCTGGATGTAAAGCAACACAATGCTATCCCCAGCAGCAAGCTTTATGGCTGCAGTGAACGTCAAATAAATTCATCACTATCGGACACTTTAAATGAAATTCTACTCCCCCATAAACACATTATAAGGCTTATACCATCATGATAAATGAAGATCTAAGTTTACTCAAATCATAAAAAAAATGGTCTAATTCAGAATAAAAGCTCTATTTTCTTTATGATTGTCTAGCTCAAGCTCTCCTGATATTAACCCAATATTCACAGCAGCCCATAAGGAAGTATTATTCTGTAGCTGCTATGACAGTCCCTGGTGGGTGGCTGCCTGGGCTCAGGGCCAACTTTGGCAATGCAGCTGCCCAACACTGAGAACCCTCAGTAATTGCCTGTCTCCCCTTTGCTGAGGAACCAGGTGCTTGGCTTGGGTCGCCATCTGAGTTTCGTTGCAGGTATGCCTTGGCCAACATGTGATTGATGCTGGCTGTTCTCCTAACCCGCTGACTTGACTTTCTGGCTTGGCCTTGTCACTGTGACCTCTTGGCTGGCCCGGGTTAGTGCTCCTGGATCTGCTCTGCTCGTCTTGCTTGGGTAATGTGGGACTGCACCCTGCCCGTGAGGGCACCGGCCTTGCCTTCCCTTACAGGGCACCCTGCCCTTGCTGCGAGAAGGTCTGTATGGACCCATTAACAGCACTCCTGAGGCAAATCGAGGAACTGTAATGAAGACATGAGGCATTTCCTGACTGCACCAAGTGCCAGGTATCTTCAGCTCCTAACTGTGGACTTCAAGCATCTTCCAGGAGCAAGCCTGGTACACTCTCAGCAACTGGTCAGGCTTACTGTGCGCTCAGCAGGGACTTAATATATCTGCATCTCCCTGAATCAATGTTAACAGGGAACTGAACTCTTGTCAGATCAAACATGCTATGTTTTGTGTTGCATAAGAGCGAAGAAAGGTGAGTTACCATAGTTAACAAGTTATCATACATGGGTGGAGGTCCAGTACATTTTGGTACGCACTCCTAAACAGAGGTAAATATCAGCTAATTTAAGCTACCTTAGCCTTCGCTTCTTCTGGGGTAAACTAAGTAGAATTACATCTTACTTATTCATACAACGCATACACAGTTACTGAAGGTTAGGCAGATAGTACCAGAAGCTTCCAAAATTTTTTTGAATGTTTCTGAGCACAAGTTTAAAAAAAAAGTTATGTTGTATATTGGCTTGCAGTCAAGTGGGTTTGGGTTATTAAAATTTCATCTACTGTTACGGATTTGCACCTGGTTGGTAGCAATTTCTTCAACCAGCACATTTCATAGTTTAATCTTCTGTGGCTCAGAGCAATCAGCACATCAATACTGATGACACAAAATACTCAGCTGATATATTTAGGTCTGAGCGAGAAATACTCCAAGATCAGTATTTGTACCAAATGTCAAAACTGAAATACTCCAGGTCATTTAATCGCCTCTCAACTTCCCACATCATCCCACAAGTCAGAAAGGAGTGGTTTGTTTGGTTTTTTTACCTCAGTGTCTATATCTCTGCAAGCCTCCATGTCACTGCTGTTAGGGAAGTATTCTTCATCAGTTTCAACTGTCTGCCAGTAAAATCCATTTGGCACCGCAAACACCTTCTCCACTGCCTGAAATGCACAAAAGACATCTCTTACCTGTATGTCATCTTGATCCCTCAAAAAAAAAAGTAGTATTTTATGGCTAGAGAGCACATAAGGATGCATGTTAACAGATTAAACTAATCAGTCCAGTGTTGTTAATCTATCATTTGCTTTCTTACAACCATACTTCTAGCTCCATTTAAGTGATATCCCAAGAGTATGAATCTTCAACTGCTTCCTAAGAGACTGAACATTCCCAGAGTCTGTGACTCTCCAACATGCAGAATACCCACTGACATGAACAGGAGTTGCATGCAAAAGGCACTGCAGGATCAGGCTGAGCAGCTTGAGACCTTGATTCCCCATGATCATGGTGAGCACCCAGCAGAAAAGGGCTTTGTTAAAGGAATGCTCTAATTAACTAATCAAATGGAAAGGTAGGGAAAGAACTGCATGAACTTCTACATGCCTGTAACCAAAATAGGACATTTCTCCTGAGCTTGTGTCACCACAAGTGACACCTATCTGTAAGCCTTATTGTGCCATATACTCATGGCTAGGCAAAAAGACTCTGGCATTTAGGTCACAGCTTTACAGAAGTGTAGCATTTCCTAATCTCAGCACCTTATTTTGTTTCTTATACATTTTCTGAGCAGCCAAGCAAGCAACTTCTACAAGTGCAAGTTTAAGGATGTGTCACTCATGAGAATTTCCTGTGACTGCATGCTCAGTAAGCAAGGCCATAGTCCAGGAACAAATGCAGCTTTTAAGTCAGGTTTGTCAAGTTCTGGTTTGGGAAGAAGTGATATTCACAGCCATGCCACAATTGAGCATTCCAGAAATACGGATGCATTAAGGCAGAGCTCACATAGGGCAGGACTCACTCCAAGACTGAAAAAAAGAAACCCAAACAAAAAACCCTCAAAAAACCCAACTGTCACTTTTGAGACATAGGCTCAGATGGAGTATCTAATAGTAGCTTCACTATTTTGAAAGACTCTACTTTGATTCGCAGCAGTCATTAATCTGTCCTCATCTCATGTGGACAGACCTTTTGAAAAAGCAAAAAAAGAATTAAATTTCAACATGGTCTCATCAGGATAGAAAATGGACTAACACTGCATGAAGCGTCCGTTCTGGATTATGAGGTACATAGAATGCTGTTTAATTGTGTAATCACCCGAGAGATTTTTTTGTGTGTGTGTGCGCGCGCTCCTTGGCAAATGATAAGCACTTCATACCATTCCACAAATGTTTAAAAACAACAACCAGAAAATGAAATTAATTTGAATAATATTAAAAACCTTCTGACATCTGCCTTTCTGCTTCAGCAACCTTTTGTGTTTTCTCCTTCCTCTATTTCCTGTGTTTCATGAGATATTTGCCTAAAAGCAGAACTGGGGATTTCACTTTTCACCCAGTTTCAGTCAACACAACTACACCAAACCAAGAGCTTTGACATCTCTCAATGGATTTGTCCATTTTGTCCTCCAAGTCATAATTTGCCAGCCTCTACTTGTGGTATTACACTTGGTTGCCGTGGAAAAGATCATCAGAGGAAACGCAAGAAATTGTTGATATAAGGAAACAGAAGATGTTCTCCATTTCCAGCGTTTGCTGCCAGCTCCTGCATGCAACACTGGCACAATGCAGTGAGCACAGAGAAGCCCTGCAACAATGGGGATGCAGCAAGACCCTAGTCTTCTGGGCTTCAGGCTGTTCCTTGAACAAGCCTCAAGCCTGTGAACTTTCAAGAAGGAAAAGAGAAGGGACAAATGTGATCAAATCAACTCCAGTCTACATTTCCACAGAAACCTTCATTATAATCATCCAGCCCCAGTTAGGACACAGAGGATGCAAGTTGAGAAACCCAAGGTAAAAAGCTGCCTTTAGGAAGTACCACAGTGTCAGCTGTGGATCAGCTGTGATCCCAGGCATGGTGCCACATGGTCAGCCTCCCTCCTCGCCAGAGCAGGGATCCAGCCACACCTATCGGGGAATCAAGGCCTGTAGAAAATTGTTACTGTGATCTGTCAGATTCTATATTCTAGCAGCCAATCTGAATGTGATTTCACAAGGCAACAGAAAACAAAGCTTGAGAATTCTTAGTTCTCCTAGAAAATCCTTTTCCTCATGGGTAAGAAAATACACATAGATGGCTGCAGTGCGACAGCTCCTACTTTTTCCAGGCTAGCTAAAATGTGCCAGTGAAGGAGAACTCCTGACACTGCCTTCCTATGCAATGCACAGGAGAAACAGGAGGAAGGCAACTTTCCCGTGCACATAGGAGTGAATTGTATCGAGCCAGTTGTTACAATATTGAGATGAGCCCTATTTCACATATAATGCAGAGTGACCCTCCGCAGGCAGTTGCATGACCCCACTCTTATTGAAATCATTTTGGTGATTTTGACACTATTTATCTTTACGCTACTTTGGTGCTACTTTTAAAGTTCCACAATGAGAGAGGGTAGGCACGAGAATTGCATCAGTTTCACCTCAGGGCTGGTTCCTCTCTTACGCCTTCAACAACATTACAGTAGCTGTAAAGCTTCTGTGCAAACACAGCAGTTCAGAAAGTCTCTCCCAGGACAGCTGATACATCATCTCTGAATGCTGACCTGTCTCTTGGTGGGCAGAAGAGGAGACTCCCTCCCCATGCACTGCACAGAATGGTGAAGAGGCAGTCCAGCCTTCGATACCTACCTGAAAATTCCTCTTCTCTAAGGCTCTGCAGACTCAGAGCTCTGTAATAATCTCATCTTTCATGGTAAAGGCATTATGCCAGGGAGGAAAGGTAGCCTACAGTCAGCCAATGGCAGCTACAGTAGCCCAGGGATACTTTGACATATGCTGTGACAGGCTTCAAAACCCAGAATCATTTAACCATAACCATTTGCATGACTGCGTCACCTCCACCCTCTGCTGTAAGAAAGCAGGGTTTCTTACAGCACTGATATCCTCTTCATCCACACTGCCATGACTAGAAAGAGCAGGAATGGAGGGAATGTCCATAACCTCCCATTTGTAGTTATTCTTTTTTGTCAATTATCCTTTTTCTTATTTGTTTTGGGATAAAAATTCATATTTCTGCTACCTTAAGACACTGGAAAAGACTGATTTGTACCATAGCTAGGACTGAACAAGTACCATTTTTTCAAAAAGCGTTAAAAGAAACCCAGAGCTACTGCTTTGTTTCAGACAATATTACCAAGATGAAGCCAGGCAGTTATAGGAAGGAAATTCACAGTAGAACAAAAACGTATTGTAAAATACTGAGCAGAAACAAGAATAAGGATATTTAGCTGCATGCAGCAACACCATGGATCTTTAACTGTCATACAGAAATAAGACTAAATCCAATATCTCTTCTTCTTGCTTACAGTGTATTCTGTTTCTATTTCTGACAACAAAGAAATAGCTTTTGCTGTCAGATGATCCAAGACCGTCTTTTAAGTTGCAACGAGAGTTCTAGACTGCTTCCCAGCCACAGCAGGAAAACAGAAACTGCAAGAAGAATTTCTGTGTACTCCATAATCTGATCTCCTCACACGGAAGGTACTTTCCATGGCAAAGATCTGCTCAGCCATTATCATGATGAGAAAACACTCAAATCTCTTTGAGAAAGATGCTGCATCCTCCACTACCTCCAGAGACAGACTGTAAATTCTGTATGTATATAACCTCTCCCTTTCAACTCCACTGACCACATTGGTGGCAGCAGAGGAATCACTATTTTCACTCAAGCAAAGGCCTTGGTGCTAACACACAGGCAAGGCTCACATCTGATGTGATTCACTGAATCATGGCCCTGAATTAGGCAGCATTATCTTCAAACTCTCTCCTCTCCCCGCTGTCATGAATACCAGTGCATCAGTGTAGTGTTCCTCGTGGAATCCAGATTAACACAAATTTGAATTTGTTTCCTGCACATCTTCCCTCCCCATCATTTCAGATGGCTCCAGAATTGAGTATAGGAAACATGGAAGCATAGTAGGAAGATCCCAGGCAGCAAAAAGGCTGGGGATAGAGAGGGCTAATTAAGAGCTTTGCCACTGAAGATGTACAGTTCTGGTGACTGTATTTCAGGCAGTTTGAAGATGCATCTCATTTTCCCTCGCCCCCTTTCTGGATAGGGAAAGGGATATCTTAAAATACAGAACAGAAATGATGAAACAATAACTTCCACCCTTTCTGCCCATCATGCACAATACTAATAGCTAAGCACATTAGCTTGATAGTTCTTTTAAGGTGCTCTTTTCTAGAATAATTAGCCATGGCCACAATTTAAATGTGAGCCATCAAATTTTAGGAAGAATGAAATGGTTTATTCATCCCAAAGCTATGCCTTCATCTTTGTACCAACTCCAGTAGATATCATTGTAATCCTTTTAAAGGTTAGGGGTTTTTTTAGACACAAATACCAATGACAGCCTGAACTCCCAGTCCCACTAAAATCAATTACAAACTCTAACGGGACTCAGCTAGGGCCAGGATGCCACCTTCTCCCTTCTGCCTCACAAAGATACAGCCATGCAGCTATTCTGTGTCTGCAGCTATGGATTAATTTCTATACATGGATATAGATGAGGCCCCAGGACAAATGCCCACAGATGAGTCGTATCCATGTGGAATCATCAGTCAGATGACATGCTCTCTCCAAAGCTGTTGATACAACTTTAACAGGCTGCACAGCAAACTCAAGGTGCCAGACACTTGAGACCTGGTCCTTAGCACTAACTCAGATAAAGACAAGACAGGAGCAAGATTTGGAAAGCAAAGGGCAGGATGAACCTGTCCTTTTGAACCTTCTGTTTTACAACTTTAGCCTCGATTTCAAACCATCAAGCTGCTGGACTTAGTGGCTGGCACGTGCCATGCTGTAAGTCTCAACATCCTGCTAGGTCTGGTTTGGGGAAGCAGATGCGGAGGTGCTGTTCTGGGTGTTTTATCCCTCCCTAATGCCCATTTCAGCTACACAACAATCAAGTCTTTCAAGCTGTGGCATCAGGCTCAGCAGAATTTTCAGGGGAGGAAAGCACAGCCCTGAACCATACACTAAATCTGAGTGCTTACAGCAACATGTGGATCAGGTCTAACAGCTGGCCAAATTGTGTTGCACTCCAGGTAGCTCCATCTGCACTCTCCACCCACCAAACATTACATGACCTAGCTTAGATACTGCTTAAAGCTGCTAGTCTGCTTCTTTTCACACAGCATGAAAGGAGAAAGAGAGAACACAGGGGGCAATAACCCAAAATCAAACCAGCAAAATTGCCAACACCGTGAGGCACTGAACCACAGCATAGCACCAGTTACTGCAATTTGGAATGTGTGAAAGGTGATGCCCACCCAGCCAAGGGCCTGAAGAGAGTTGGGTGAAAAGCTGACATGGCAGTAAATAGCAGTTCTTGGAGCAAGCCTCTCATTACCATTGAGGTTAAAAGAAGTTATAGCAAATGACAGTGGAAGATGCTGAAGCCAGTCAGCAGGGCTAAGGCCATGATGCTTGTCACGGAATTAATGTCACAGCATTCAAATTCTAAAGCTCACAGTCTTCTTATCGAGCCCACACTAAAACACAGATTGACAGATCTGAAAGATCCTCTGAAGTGGTTCTCACTCCCTCTTCAGAGACTATTCACAGTCAGGGCCATCACCTATCTAAATTAGGTGCCTTAAGTGCACAAAGTAACAAGTGACACATTCCAGCCCCTTTTCCACAGCATGAAACAGTGATTTCTAATTTCATCAGCAACACACAGCTCTTCTGCTACACGGTTATTTCAGCTTTTGAAAAAGAGTTTGCAACTTTCAAACCTTGTGTGTATGTGTATACATGTAGAGCTCCTCTTGTAACACAGTTGCCATCAACTGTCTAGCAGGGAAATCCCGGAAGTCTGAAATCCCACATTGAAGAACCGCTGTACTTTCCGCGAGTCCACTCCCATACATCAAACTTCCTGTTAGTTCAGTCTGTGCTGTTTGAAGTTTTTGGCAGCATTGAGTTACAATATTGGGGCAAACTGAGCTCCCTGGACCCAGTTCTGCAATTCTTACCTATGCTTAGGCAAAATTGCATTTAAAAAAAAAAGAAAAAAAACGGAGGGAACTTTGTGTAGACCTGCCCTTAGTCAGTACTGTTGTCCCAAAAATGAAAACACAACCCTTGTGCTGGAAATAAGTGGGGAAACTACCTAAAGGAGCAGCAAGTAGGGGACTGATCGCCAGGAGGTGCAACAAAATCAATTTTCTGGAACTAGAAAAAAAAAAAAAAATCACATTCATGTTGACTTAGGGATGGAGGTTCCCCTTCTTCCTTGAAACCTCACTGACACGGTCACCCACACAATACTGCTATTCCCCGACTCCTCTGTCACGGCAGGACCTGTATAGGTTGGGAGTTCAAGGAGATGCTCTAGAAGGTGACCAAAAAGTTGGTGAGTGTTAGAGGTTGCAGCCTTTGGGCAAATGTCCCAGTGTCCAGCACAACTGAGAGAACAAGAGAAATCCAGTGTGCCTTAATGGAACAAACAGGCAGGGGAAAAGAAGCATCAACACTGGCTATGTATGTTGTCTGTATCCCTAAGGTTAATGCTTGTAACCTAAGGCTTAACAGGAGAAAGTACTTTTATGTTAAAATGAAGCAATCCTCTTTCTGCTGACAAGGGACGTTGCAGTTAACTTCCACAGGGATTACGTCACTCAGAACCTAACCTGGGGGTTTAATGACTGCATTGTGAGTTTACTCTTCACATCAAAAGTGAATTACTGCAGGTTAATAGGCTGTATGCATAGCATTAATAAGAAAGCCTCAAAGAAAAATAGCAAAGGAAAAGCAAAATGTTTGGGCTCCAGAACAGACTGAGAAAACACTAGAACAATTGACTGAAAACAAGACATTGGCTCATACGCTAACAAACAAGGTACTTAAAAGGTTACTACAATTACTGCTAAAATTGCTTATAAAATCATACATGGAGCTAGTCAGTACACAAGCTCCCTCCACTCTTACCCATTTGTTTCATCAACCTGTCAGGATTTTTGTCTTGGACTGTAAGCTACCTGGAGCAAAAATAGGTATTCACTGCATCCTTTTCCAACAGGTAGCAGGAGATTCTTTGGTCTACTTAGTTTTGTATACACCACCTCAAAATAAATATAAATATATAGAAAGTATGCGTGGATCACTGGCCTTGTACAAAATATTCAAACCAATGAAGTTAGAAGAATATGATACTGAATTTTCTATGCAGCACTTTTTCGTTGTATTTTAATGACGCTTGGGAACTTTCTCAGTTGGTATCACTTTGTAAAGCTTCAGGGCAGAGAACAGGGTTAGCTGCTGCCTGCTGAGAGTCTGGCTCATTGAGCCTTGCTTTGAGAAATCAGCCTTTCTTTATAACTGCAAGATACATCTATCAAAGAGCCATGAGACATAGTGGTCTCAGTGTAATTCAGGCCTGGAAATCTTTGTGGCACAGAGCAGTTGAACTTCGGAAGAGAATGTGGTCTTTAAATTGACTCCAGTTTTTCTATGGCATCAAGGCAAAGATCCACCTCCAGAAAGTGCCTGCTATCTTGCTGTTCAATTTCTAATGATTTATAATTCCCCTAATAAGGGATTTGCATAAAAGCCCTGACTGTTTTAAATGATGCCTTATTTTATGCCTTAAAAGCGTACAGCAGATTTATCTTTTACAAGTATGTCAGACTGCTTTATAGCACTTGCTTCTACTTGAAAGCTACAGTGACTGCAAATCAACAGCATTAAGCCTCCTTTTCCTCCGTAGAAGTGGGATAAAGCTTTAGGCAAATTGCTAAGTGCACTGCTAAGCCCCTAAGCTTTCATGGCATTGATTCTCAGAGAGTAATAGTAATCCCCAAATCTGGTTGAAATTGCAGAAAAGTACTCATGCTACATTATTTTCAGAACTAAACTTTGTTGTGAACCAGAATTGCAGTCTTCACCATTCCCTGGAATTGTGTCTCAAGGTTTTTGTTGACTTAGAAATATTGGGAAAAGACCATGATTGTCCAAAGGCTGTTGATGTCATAGGAAAAAAAAAAAAAAAAAAAAAAAAACATTCCCTCAAAAGGTATAGAAATCAGGTCATATTCAGCACTTCTTTGAAAACCTGGTCTAAATATTTACACAGAGGTAGGATTGGCTGTTAAAGGACTAAAACCAATGTTGGATGCCCTCAAGGAACAAACTCCCCCAGTTAAGTATAATGAATTCTTGTAATATTTCATTTAATTGAATATTTGTTATGGAGCACTTGCTAACCTGACAGAAGTGAAAACGTTAATTATCATTCTACTTATAGACAGCATGAGGTGACTGTTCTTGCAGATGTCTTTAGGCAGACAAAGTGATTTTAAGCAGTGCTATGTCCTTGTAATCTCATACACTTAGTGGAAATCTACACAGCTTAGAAGCATTTGTTTTCAAACTGTTTAAATCCTTAGCTAAAGCAAACAGGAATATCTGTTAACACTGGAAGAACAACAACTTTTACTGGATGTAATGAAAAAAAAAAGTTACCAGAAGTCCAAGCATTTCTGTACAGTACCTGAGGATCAGGATTAACAGCAGTGACGTAACTGAGCAGGATAGAGGGAATTTCAGGAAGAAGTGGACACCACTGGTTTTGGAAGCAATTGGCCAGTTCTGCCTTCCACCAGATAACATCCGAAAGCCATGTACAGGCTAGAAATGCAGAAATCTTCTGGTAAAAAATGGATGTTCCTCGTAGATCTTCTTTAGTCTGCAAAGAGTCAATGGTTAAAAAGCATTGATGATGGCCTCAGGAACTTTCAGTTCTGTACCATGCACCTGTAGCAACTCTTTCTCTCTCAGCAACCATCCCAGCTTCATACTTCACGCATCTGCCATACAGCTGCACTTCAGATTCTCCAAACCGAAGCCCTAACGTAACACCCCTCAGCCTCCCAAACCATCACACCCTGCACCCAAGAGCTCTAAACTTGTTCCTTCACCCACAGAAAGCACACTCCTCCCACCATCCTGGTATTACCCCACAAAGTCTCTACTCCCAGGTCCAAAGCCAGAATTGATACTGTCGGGGTTCCTGACCCAGGAGTTGGGACTTGAGAGCAGATGCTGTCTGCAACAGTCAGTTACGCCCATCAGCTGTGTGGAAGTGCTCACTCCATGACTTGGGGACATGCCTCCACATAGACTTGACTCAAACAAAGTGTCCCTTGACGAAGGCACTGGGGAAATTAGCAGCATTGCCCTTCCACCAGACCTCTCGATGCACTCAGACTACTCAGCTATAAAACTCCACCACAGATGATGACTGGTGAGTTAATAGCAATCTTCAGTTGGTTGCAAGACACTGGTATAAAATAACCGGCTCATGACATCCATCAGCCCACAAACACTACTCTGAAGCAAATTACATGCCACACTTAAGGAGGGATAAAATGCCATAAACAGGACCATAAAACAGCCCAATACAATGAAACATTAATTTGCAAAGGGTTTCATAGGGATATAAATGAAAAGATTTATTAAAGGTTTTTTTTAAAAGATTGATACTAATATTAATATTGACACATTAATACTGAATACTGCACTGCTAAATTACAGCTTTCCATCATTTAACCTCCCCTCTAAGTCCCTTTGTTCTTCAATGTTGGTTCTTAATTAGCAGGACTTTCAGAGAACAAAATTGGTGACCTCAATAAGACCCAATTAGAAATAAACAGAATCAACAATTATGCAAAACATCTTCTCTACACGCGCTATTATTGCACCTAGAAATCAGAGCTCCCGCAGGAGAGGTCTGCAAAAAAGCCCCAAATCTAATAACAGAGATTGCGAGCTCTTCTGAGCCACCACAGAATTGTTAAGCAATCGAAGTGTACAGACAAGAACTACGTTGCTCTGCACAGTGCTAGTGTGCCTAATTGGGAATGCTTAGTAGATTCTCAGAAAGCATACTCTGTACAAATTTAATTCCCATCAGACATGCTTATAACTGCAGCTTGTCTATCAGCATGCAAGAATTACAAGAGTGTATAAGTGTATAAGCATTTGTTCTGACAGCAAGTCAAGAAACCAAAACCATGCACGGATGTGCAAATTTGCCTCACCTCTATCAGTTGTTTGGAGGACAGAAATAAAAAACCCCACAAACCAAACCCCCCAAACATGACAAAAACGGGAGGAAACAGCAGAACCACTTGATATAGGAATAGATGCCATCCTAGTTGAATAAGCCAAAAGGCTTATTGATCTGCTAAGAACAGGAGCATTTGCTTTAAGAAACCACTATTATATTTGTATTCATAACCATTAGACCTTGGGATGGAGAAATAAAATGTGACAAACAATAAAAGACACAGATGACAGTGAAGTGGACAGTAAATAAAAAGTTGATTCCTTAGAGGTCTGGAACATAGCTCAGCTCCAGTTAATAATAACTTGGGGGAGGGGGGGAAGGGACCCAAACTAAAACAACAAAGCCCAGCAACAACCTATAGTAAAACGAAACTAGCAGGCTGCCTTGGTCCAGTTCTTGGTGACAAACTGTACCCCACCATCAGAGCTGTGACGCTACAGCAGGCAACAAGCCGCAGGATCAAACAACATCAAAGCCAACGAGGCTGATAAACATACTCAGCGTGTTCAATCACACCAGGATTGGGAATTAACAGGGGGGCAAGCTGGGGAAAGTAAAACCTTGCCTTGTTGATACAGATCAGTTCTTAGGCTCTTAGACTAGCAATCCAATGCTTGCTGCAAAAATCATATTCATATTACAATCTGAAGAAAATCAATGGACAGCTGTCATTTTGCTGCTATTATGAGATAGGAGTACAGATACACAGAGAAAGATGGGCATTTGCCTCGTAGCATCAAGCAGGCGCAAATCGGTACCTACTATATTGCGTAGTCTTGTACATACCCATCTTTGGCACTGAAAATGGACTCTGGACTCTACACGTTAAGAACATTAAAATATCAATTTGTCATAATGCTTCTGGTTAACATTTACACTACTTGGGATATGTTTTTTTACATAATCAAAAAAAGTAAATAAGATTTCCCTACATTCTTATAGCAAATAGACACAACAAAAATGCCTGGAACCCCAGTCAAATTTTGAAGGTAAGCCCTGAGAAGTGGTTCTCTTTGTGCTCATAGGAGACAACTGGAACAAGAACCAGTAAGTGCCACAACAGAATTCTATTATCTGATTAAACCATTAAAAAACTGTACATTAACACTACAGCGAGAGGCTGAAGACTTAAGCGTGCAGACTGAAATCTACCACATTTCTCTCCAACGATAGCTGAAGCTGCTCAAGGGGAGGAATGGGGAGATAGGACTACTTGCTGTTGTTTTCCCTGCCTCTGCTGCGGCTGACATTTCTGAAAGACTTTCGTTGTGCCTATCAGCTCAGATCTCTGTTGGGGAAAGCAGCAGCTTTACAAATGAAAGGAAAAGGAAACAAAGGAAAGCAAAATTCACAAAAGTCACTGTTACCACAAAGACATACGGTAGAGCCTTTAATGACAGGAAACCTCAGTTACACAGTCTTCCTTTGAGGAACACCATCCAAATGCCTTGTATGTTCGCTGCTGTACACACTAGCTCAACTCAACAGCAGTGTCAGTAACTGTAAACGGGGCAGCAGAATAGCATTTACAATTTACATGCGGACTGGAAACTCTGGCTCGTTCCGCCAACCTATGACACAACTGTCCCAGCTCCAAACAAACATTCAGGGTAGTCTGAGCCCGCAGCTTCAAAAGTTCATTCAACTACAGGACACCAGACACACATTTTGAGCATACTTAGGGCTCAATAAATTTGATGCTTTGGCCAACTCTTCAGCCAAAAATCAGCAGAGAGCAACAAGGCAAGGGGACAGAAGGCAGGTCAGTCTCTGTTCCTCCATTTTCTTTGCTCCATAGAGGGAACATCCTGAATTCAGTTGCCTTAGACAGAAATCAATATTAAGCCCTTGCCCAGTCTAGCAGACTGCTTAGTCTCATTAGCCCTGCTGCTTCTGCTGACAGGTGTTCAAACACTAACAGAAAGGTTGCTTATTGTCTTGGGGTTGGGTTTTTTTAGTAGTGTTTTGATCACGACATTCGTTGCCAGCATCAATCATTTACTTGCAGGAACACTGGAGCCCCAGCTGTCATACTCCAGGCTTTATGATACATCACAGGAAATTTAATCTTTGCTGCTCACAGACAGGCAGCTGCAAGTGAAGAAGACTTACTGCAGCTGAGTAGGGGAAGCTTAGGCGTGTTTTGAAAACATGTTTACACTTCCTCTTCCATTTAAACTTCACACGATGTGTCCAGCAGGTGTGACTCAGATACCTGGGGCCACCCTAAGACCACCTGCTATTGGGTCCTATGGGGTCTTTTCTGCATAGAGGAAGTGTCAATAACGAGCACATATATCATCCCATTCCTGTTAACATTAGGTGCCAGGGGTGAGGCAGGCAAAAACAGAGCAGAAAATCCACCACCATCTTGCTAAAGTCACAAGTGTTGCTTTGAGCCAGCTGAGAGAAACTCAACAGGCTCCACAGAGCACACGGCCAGCATCTCAAAGGTTACTCAGTAACAGGACAGTTATTCAAGCAAGTGACCCACAGGAGATCTTGGGCACACAAGAGTCGCTGCTCCCCATACATACCTGGGTCCAGTTTCCAGCAAGAGTCAGCTATACTGCATAGGTACGATAGGTATTTATACCAGGCAAGAGTAGTAATAATACCTAACAAGCTGTCTCCAAAAATGAAAACAGATGAAGATGCTCAGAGTACCAGTCTGTATCATATTAGCTCTGTGAAAAGACAGAGCCAACGAACTAGGGCTCAGAGCTCCTATTTCATAGCTCTGCTATTTTCAGGACACAAGCTCATATCATGCCCTACATTACACTGTGCCACCTACATGCGATAGATTTTCAGCTTGTGTGCTAGACCTTTCAGCCTGGTGCTTTATCGCACAACACAAGACTCTGTAGACTACCAGAGTTGAGGGAACAGAGTCTCAGGTCCCGTCTCCAGGCCCCAACTCCTGGGAGCCAAAGAGCAAGACAATATTCACTTTCATGGGCCACACTCTTCACATGGTCAAAATATAAAAAGCAAAAACTATAATACCTGCCAAAGATATGTCTCCTCTGAATCCAGTTGAATTTCTCCACTGTGGGGTTAGAGCCACCAAAAATATATTAACAGCTAATGAGCAGCAGAGACAAAAGACTACGCCACAGAGAGCTGGCTTCTCATCTGCACATAATCTAAATTCAGCATCACTGAGGGCAGCTTGAGCTGGCAATTAGCTGTAAGCAATCTTTCTGTTCCCACAGTACTGGGCTGTTCCCCCATTCTAATTTAGAGAAGCACTTACGCTGCTCTGTCCTGGCTCGCTGAAGTTTGAGCTTGAACTGGCATATCTGATGGTCCTTAGTGAAAAACAGTGGTAACTGGCTATGGCAGTTGTGTATGACTGGCAAGTGTAAATGCTGCTACTCACTTTTCTCTTCTGGATCTTGGTGCTGCTCTGGGCTGAAGACTCATCTGCTGGCATTAGACAAGCATATAGGGCCAAGCCATCCTCTCGCCAGGCCTGCTGCAGCCCCACCACCTGAAATGGAGCTTTGGGTCCATCTTTCATTTTCACAGGAGGCACCTGCAAATCCATTTGAACATAATTTCATTTTTAGATGGCTGTATTTAGAGACTGAAAATAACCTGTTATCTTGCTCTGTTGCTTTTGAGTAGAGCCCCATAACGTACAATAATCCAGGGAGCACTCTCGCTTGATTAGCGGATTAGTGTGGTTTAGCCAGTAGAAAAATCAATAAAAATCAAATTAAATAGGAATAACATGTAGGTTTTGATAAGTCATAGGATTTATTTTCTCAATGAGGACTTGCAAGGTCTGACTTCCACCAGTTTCACTATGTGAAAGCAAGAACTTGCATTAGTTCCCTAGTCTAGCAAGAAAGGAAACAGAGTCCCTGTCAAGGCTGCACTGCATGTTCTTGTCACAGTGTCACTGTGTGCTGCCTTTATTAATGATAATAAGATCAATCCAATCTCCGTTCAAAAAAATCAATGCTAAGTGATTATGCCATTCTGAGGAGCTAGTGCAGGCTTCCTTAATAAGCCTTTGTCTTCCCTATTAGTGATCACTAATAGCAAAAACCCCATCAGTCCCTATCCAGTGAATACACCTTTTAGTTAGACTGAGGTAATTTCTTTTTCAAAGATTTTTTTGTGCACACATGTGTGTGGGAGGCAAACATTCTATTTTCCAATATACATATCTGATCCAAAACAAGAAGGGTAAAAAGCAACTTCTGCCAACCCTAAGATGAACAGCGGACATCTTTTACCGTAAATATCAGGTTAGTTCCAGAGACAGGGTTCCAGTACGACAGACCACTCATTGGCTCATAAGGCTGCTCAAAGTCAAGCTGAAATGTGATGTACTTTATCATACAGAATACATGAGAAACTTTATTACAGGGTAGAAGAGAGACAGGAAAGATACCTGGAACAAACCAGGAAGGCACTGTAGGGCTGCATAGCATCCTGAAACCTGGGTAGCAGGCGAAAGAGGGCAGAAGGCTATGGGAAAGTCAGACACAGGCAACCAGCAAAGCCATGAGAAAGCAACAGCAGCCATGTGAGGCAGAGATGCCTGAACCAGATCACACGCTAGATGAAGAGACAGGCAAGTTTGTATTACAGGACTATAATTCCTTCCCAGGACTCTGGTGAATACAGAAACCACTAAGTCTTGTTCTCATAGTTTATGCCATCACCGTGACCTCTAGATGGATTAACAGCTCTGCTATTTACTGCATGTATAAACCAAAACTACCTAGAGCGAGATAAATGTCTTTAGAAATATGTTCTCAACACAGGGCCTGAGTGGACTTTCAAACTGTTGCATAGGTCAGCCGTATCACTCAAAATAGCACTACCAGGTCCTTGACTGCTTTGAACTTGAGTTTCACATGGGAAATTCTGTAGCAGCTCTGTCACTAGGGAATGCTTGCATCTAGAGGATCGTGTTCTCAACTGATAGAAATCAGCATATCTCCAATGAAATCAATAAAGATATGCTGATTTACACAAGCCAGGAAGCCAGGGAATCTATGGAATTACATAGACTGTGACCAGATGAGAATTTGGTCTAAAAATGCCTCAACATTTCCACTTTTATCATTAAAGAAATGCAGACTTTTTCATTGCTCTCCAACAGCTGTTTGAGAACCTGTGTGAAATAAACTGGTGGATTTTACCCTAGTTTCTCTTGGGCACAAAGTCCATCACACCATTTAACTCTACAGTGTCAGTAGAGTGACACTGAGCCCTGGAAGCTGACATACCCTTTCAGGCTTGGAGAGAGCTGCTACAAGTCAGAGCTCAGCTTTTTTAAAAATGGGAATAACACAAGGGAAGAAAGCTCACATTGCAGCTGGTCATGAGCTAACTAGTTTCTGAATGGAAGAGTCAGACTGTGGGGCTATTCAAGTGGCAATTTTCATTAGCATTGAACTAACATTAAAGATTGTTAGCAATATTTTAATGGAAGTGTGAACATCATTAACAATTAATACTGTTTAAGTGGAGTTTAAGTGATTTAAAAGCCTTGTGCAGGCTGTCCACTCAGGGTGGAGTCTATCTTGAGTACATGGATTGGTATGCCAATGTCTTTAGCCAGGGAAAAGAATGAGCCCAACAATGCCGGGTGGGGAGGAAAAATACACTTAGCCCGTTTTCCCTAGGGCAAAAGGCTAATATGGGATGAATGGGAAGGGTGAGGAAAAGGTGGCTTCTTTAGAGGAGAAAAATATGTGATCCAAAGGACAATGAAGATGAAACACACCACCACTTGTTTATAGCCCTCTTGACTATGAGAAGGGCCTACTCTTAATTAGAAGTAGTGGTAAGAAAAAGGCACCTGTGTCCATTTGCTTTTTTGCCAAGGACAAAGTATAGTAGTTAGAGAGTTCTCTACTTCCAGTAGTCACTTTGGACTACCACGAGTCTACCTCAACAATTTTTTACTTTCTGTGCCCTGTTCTTTGTAAACTACAAGCACAATCCAGCTCCCTCTGACTTCAGCAAGACTTTTATTTACTGACTTTAAGGTGAGTTAGAACATAATTTCCCCTTTGTTCAGCCACTGTTTTGTAGCGGTTGGAAGAAGGAGACTCCAAGAATGATTACATATTCACTGGAGGGCAAAACACAGCGTTAATCAAGCAGAACCTTCTTTTGTGCACTGTCACTGCACGTACTCACCAGAGATAGAAGCCAAGTCACAAGGGCCTGGTAGATGCTGGCTGCTCTCAGCACCACGTTAGGCACCTGCCTACCACACTGATCTGTAGCTACTTGGCCACAACTTGACAGCCAAATGGTCATAAGCAGCACTTCATTTTTCATACCATGTGGTCCAGGCAATGTGTCAATATCTGGCAAATAAGAGGCTTCCTGTAAAAAAAAAAAAAGAAAAAGAAAAAAAGTATGAAAATAGAATTGATTTGGATTACTGGAACTACATTCATCATCATGAATGAATTACATTCATTGCCATCACAGGAGGGGCAATTAATATCTAGCAAGCATTTATCAGAGAGGAAGCATGAGCCATAAAAGCTAGGTCATTATATCAGTGACACCTTGAGCACTTCAGTTTTTCTTGAAGAGCTGTCACCTGGGTCTTCATTTAGTAAAACACTGCTTAGTGAGTGGAAGATTACATGGTCACAGCTGGAAATAGTATGATCAAATTTATTCTGTATTCTTTAAGATTCAGTGGGTTTGGTTTTTGTTTGTTTTGTTGTTTTTGTTTGTTTGTTTTTTGGGTTTTTTTTAATCAGTGAAATGCCTTCAAAACAAGTTTAATTATTTTCTGCTTCATCTAACATACCTCATTTCATAGATGATATTACATTTAAGTGAACTCATCTCCTTCCTTTACTTTAGTATCGATACTCAGTTATTTAGGATGCAAATTCCCTCTCCTTTAAGAGACTTGCTCTTTAAGAAACAACCTCAAGCTTGAACAATGGAGTTATCATTTATGGGATCTCTTTTGTTCTTCCAAAGATGTGGTAGCTGCAGCTGTAATTATTAGCTGGCTTGCTATTCCTATCTATATTCAGTTTGCTGCCCCTGATATTTCTTTTGTAAATTAGGAAGCTAGTCCCTAAAATCGCAGATTATCCAGTATACATAAAAGCATTGCTCCTCAACAGTTATGATCCTTTAATAAGCACCCTCAGGGTCCCCCCAAGGCATTCTGAGGGCATATATTCTACAGGCACGGACATACATTCATTTTGCACAAATAGCTGGAGCTGTTTACAGAGTTAATGTCTCCAAGCTACTTGTTAGAGCATCAACTACCCACTGCAGAGTCAGCAGAGTACAAGATGACTACATTTCCTGTACATGTCAATGTGATCAGCCAACAGACTAAACTGCTAATTAAGGTGAGCAAAATTAATCTGAAATAACCTACTGTAGTACAAGACTAGCAAGCACCCCCTTCTGTGAGCTGAGCTGTGGAACACCACAGGAACACAATGGGAGCAGGAGGGTGTTGAGGAGCAGCTAAGCAGTTGTTTTCAGTTGCTCCATGTAGCCCATAATGAGGATGTCTGCCCACACATTTACATTGAATTAACCTTAATTTGATTTACCTGAGTTTACTTTGGAAGCAAAGTAAGCTAAATCCAATTAAAGCCACTTGAATTCTGAATTAAAATGCCCACAAAGGTGTTTAATGACTAATCCACTTGACAAGTTAATGTAGCTTGACTTTTGTGCCTGTCCTCAAAATAGATAATTCTTTAAAACAGTTTTCAAAAAAAAAAAAATACTAACAAAAAACCATAAGCAGATCTATCGTGTCATCCAGTGTTTTGGTGCTGAAATATCTGCCACAGCACTGCCTACAAGTACCAAATAAAAACTGCAATTAGTATAAAGGAAAAATAGTCATGCAAGTATTTCTGATGCTGCAGATCTGCATTACTAGCGTTACTGTAGTCCTGGGGAGGTAATAAAATTCATCAGGGCTTTGACCTTACCATTGTAATTCTCCAAGGAAGAGGCCTTAAAAGAAACTTTGAGGCTTTCAGGAAAAGATGACCTTCTTCTATATCCTGTATTAGAGAAATAAATCTTTCTTCCCCTCTCAACAAGGGTGTGGGGATCAATGATAGGAGGTAACTCAAGAGATAAAGATTAAAACAATATCTATGAATGCTTCAGCAGGAAGTTTCCAACTGTTTCAAATTTGTTTGGCCAAGCAGCAGGGGAGGGCTCAATAAGTTTTCTGACTAAGATCAGCTAGGAATTTTACTTATTAAGGTTCTTTCTGAGAATGAGTGAGGTTTTGATCAATGTTGGTCCTTCCCTCTCCCCCCTCTGCCAGCTTCCTTACCCCAACAAGGATCTAGGCATAGAACTTAACTAATTTCAGAAATATTAAGGCTAACGAACAACAAAAAAGGAGCTAATCCTATTTAACTCTGGGCAAGAATTACTGAAGTAAGACACATTCAGTACTTTCTTAGTATGCCTACTCACAGCATTGCCCAATTTACCCTGGTCTACCTATGAAGAGAGTTCGATTTGCCTACATGTTACACTGGCTTTTATTTGTGACAGTATTAGATTATAAAAAGACTAAAATTACTCAAATGCTGGGCTATTTTTGGTTGCTCTGGCTAGAATTGTGCTATCAATCACAGACAGGCTTGCAGCTGATCATAGTCAAGTGCCAACAGTTACCATAGCGTAAATAAGACAAAATTTCCTATTTCTGAAGTGCTTGTATTTTATTTTGCAATTATAGTTTACAGTACTGCAACTTACAACCTTTCGGCTCAATTTTCCAACCACTCCTCCACCCCCAGTTGTGGTGATCTTTCTCCACTCTAACATAACAGCGGAAGTAGAAGTGCAAACCACACTAAGCAGCCAAGAAATAACCTCCCTCAAAATCCACACCAAAGAAAGAAATGAGAAAAAAGGAATTGCAAGATAACTGAAGGACACCCATATCTTCTAGCCTTCAGCTACAGCAGTGTTGAAGTTATACACATAGAGACACAGCCCAAAATGAAACGACTGTTCATAAAAAAAAAAAAATCTGTAATGTGAAGGCATCCATACAGACAATCATTTAAAAATGCATTTTACCTTTTTTTAAAAAAAAAAATGAAAAGCAGAGCCATTTATGATCACAGAAAACTGAAGCTTAGTATATACAAGTTTGCCAGCCAAGATTAATGTGATTTTATTTCTAATAAAATAGCTCTAATTTGTTAATGATACACATGTTAATGTTGTTTTAAAAGACTAGTTGGCATTGTTTTTACTACGCCTGCATACTAGATTGGACAAACAGCTCTGTTGCCCTAAAACTGGGAAAAATTATCAAAGCTGTTAAAAGCTGGAATGACCGAGATGCAGCTCAGCAGCCAAAAAGGCCAGGTGACAACTTTGCTGCTGGTTTCCAGCTAGGTACAAGGCCGATAGCAAGCGAGAGCAGTTGCTATCAACTGCTGTTTGGGAACCACACTACACCATACATCTGGAAAGTTCATTTCACCACAAGACCCAAGAAAATATCGAGTACTTCCCAGCAGAATCAGCTCACCCAGTCTGAGAGTTTCTCCCAGTGGAAGGATAGGTCCGGGAGAAGCCAATTTATTTTAAAGATATGGTGTCTCTTTTTCAAGTAAACAGAAAATCAATATTTCCCTTTTAGCACCTTTTCTGATACTGACCAAACAATGCTAAACCTGAAGCAAGGTGTCATATTCATTAAAAAAACCCACTCTCTACTAAGTTGAGCAGAATCTACAACAGCAAGAGCTAAATCAAAATATCCACTGCATGTAAAATGAAGATAAGTTATACTCACACAGTCTCCTCCTTCTTTACTAGATGGGGTGAGTGAGGGGGAAGGCAATGAATAGGAAGAATCTTACTCTCATTGGCTGGAGGCTTAATCAAAATAATTGTTTTCAGCCATGTCTAAATATATCCTTCTATGCCATCTGCACCCTAGCTTGGATCACAGATTTGAGAGGCAATCCCTGATGAACAGCAAATTACCGACTGCAGGAATCTTTTGCCAAATGATGCATCTGCTGCACGTTTGTAAATGTGAGCTGATTTCTAGGTACTTTAGCAGCTCTTGCTAATTCCTCTAATGAAAATTCTACACTCTTATGCTGAAATAGCTCTAGCATTGCATGTTCGTGCTTCATTATAGACAGAGCTCACGGTACAAAACGCAAGCATGTTGATTACGTGGTTATACATCTATTTTCCAGGCAGTCACATTGCTAATGTAGGAGAGGAGATAGGTAGGACACATTTAACAATTCTGTCCATCTAAGGCAAAGCAGACAACACTCTTTCATGGCTGCTAAAAATTCTTGCATTAGATGAAGACATATTGGAAATGTCAAGTGTTTGTTCGTTTTCATTCTGTGGGGAAGGAAAAATCATGACAATGCCATCTGTTAGATTATTTGAAAATCCACATTAAATTGTGGAATAAACCCCGATAGCATTCAAAAGAACTGCTTTGTTATTGCAAAGTGGGAGCAATGGATAAGAACGAGGAAAGTATCGGCATTTCCTGCATGCAACTGGTAGAACATACTGTAATTAAGAAGGCAACATTTAATAATAAAAAGGAGAGTATGATTGATGTTAATGGTCTTTCTGTTAATGCATTTTTGTACAAGATTCACTCTCTATAGCACCAACGCCCCTCTGAGTATCAAACGTGCTGAGGTTATGGATCTGAAAAATATGATGGTGGCAAGATGTTATTGACATTTTCTGATCTGAACTGAGCTTCAGATTGCTCAAATGGAGGAGTTATGATCCTCTAAAGCTGACAACTCTGCCAAAGTAAGCTTGCAGGAATCCAAAGAGCTGCATAATGGAAGCATTATTTCCTATGAACTCCATAGTTCTCCAATTCAGTCACAGCATTAGATATCATGAGAGTTTAAGTTAAAAAAAAAAAAAAGTAATAAAGAAAATTTCTTTGCCAAAAGTTATCTTCTTGTTCTGGACAGTTACTCTTAGTCTTGGGCATGAAGCATATAACCTCTCCTGATTCAGAAGAAACCACTTTTCTGCCTCTGGCAGCATGAGTGTGCTAAAGCTAGACAGCATCTCTGCTGGAGCATAAAGAGGGCAAGTGTCAGTGCGCCACCAGAAATTACTGAATATAGGAGTGCGGTTCAGATGTGACGCACAGAAAGGAACTGAGCTCTGCTCGGCGCAGGAACCAAGGATAGCAAAATTCATTTTGTATACCTTTTCATGTTCCTGCTAGCTGAGCATGGTCAACCCCAAGCGCAATTTAAAGTAGCTTTACAGCCACCACAACAGTGGCAGACAGTTAATGATAGCTAAGATCAGTTACATTTCTGGCTCAGGACATGTCAGTGTTCTACAAAAATCTCTCCTCATCCTATCCATAATCCCTCTCAACACAAATGAAGACAACAAAGATATATGATGTGGTGTGAATTACACTGTTCTATGCCACTTACACATTAGCCTACAGTAAGGGAATTCTCAACTGCTTCACTAGAGTTAACGGCTCATCTGTGCTATCAAAGATATGCATAAACCCTCTGGCAAGAGTCAAGTATCTGGCCCATAGAATATGTTAGCAGAGACAGAAAGTATTTTTGGCCCAAAATTCAACATACATTTATTCTGCTATCTGCAGCGAAGAAAACAACTCCCCAGCATCCAATGTTTTTTCCTGAATAAGAAGAGTCTTGTACCCTAGAGTGTGCTCCCTGTCCTAACCTGCTCCCTTCTGCTTGTCCCACCATTAATCCTGATGTGAGTACACAGCACTGCCCCTGCCACGCTGCCTCTCCTGTATATGCTACTGTGTCTAACCATGATCTCTTGCTTTGTCCTGTCCCGGGCCTGCAGCATTATTACCATTAGAGAGCCCTACACAACCAGTCAACGTTCTTTTTTGGACAATATCTTTCTAGTCAGTCTGAGTTTGCTAGACCAGAATACTACGAATGAAACAAGAATATCTATCAGTCAGCACTGATAGGCAAGCACAGTTAAAACAATGATGACTTCCTTAATAGAATTGCTCTTGAATTACTTCATTAGGACATAAAATGTTCTGATTAGCAACCAAAGCCAGCTAGGAGCACGTGTCAAATACCAGCCTAGCTTTCAGGTGACTAGGGACCAATTCCAATGTAATTCTAATGTTGATTACAACACAGAACGTTCATGTGGTTGTGAAGTATGTTAACAAACCAAAAATGTTTTAAAAATGGGTATTTGCATACAAATATATTCAGGAAAAATCGAGTAAATTGAGGCCATTTAGCAACAAATTTGAGCACAGCTAAAAAACATTGAAATAACTGGCACAAATAACTGGTAGCAAGCAGCTTCTTTATTTGTTAGAAGTGGGAACAATTTCTTCTTTATTTGTTAGAAGTGGGAAAATTTTCTGACAAAGGCTCAACTCCTCAGGTAAACAAAGAACTGCTCTGAAAATTGCACTAAAATTTAAATTAAAGTAACATTGAATCCTATTTGATTTCCTTTGCGTTCTGAGACATAATCATTAAAAATGAGAAGTGCCTTTTCCATGATTGGTGTTTACACTACAGGCACACTTAGAGAGGCTTAGAGGGATTCATAGCCACATTGTGCTGGTGTTCCTGAGCTCACATAACAAAAAGTTCCTCCTCTAATGAGTTTATACTCCTGGTTAACAAGAAACAGGTGAAATAAGTAAAAGAAGTTTAATTATTTACACACTTCATGTGAGCACAGGACTGGGAATCAGGAACTTGTGCCTCAGTCCTGGCTTGGGAATGGAGTATTTCTCTGTGAAACCGTAAAGTGAGGATATTATTTCCTTATCCTAGCCCCTGTCTAGCTGCATTAATTATCAAAAGCCTGTAAAACACTCTGAACAGTGTCAAGAAACTTTCAATATTAATCTCTGTTCCCTTTCCTGCCATTCCTGAAATAGTATCATGTCCTCCAAAACCCAAAGAGTAGTATCTGCATCTTCCATAGCATTGTTCTTCAAATGATTTCAAACTGCCTCACAATGAAAATGTGCCATGATTTCCAGACCCACAGCAGGGAAGGAAATCATACATGGTCACTGCGAAATGCTGCAACAGCACGTGGAATTGCTCCCCAGCCGTCTGAAAACTAGGCTGGTATTTGGCACATGCTCCTAGCTGGCTTTAAAAACTGCTGAAATGGCTCTAGTTTGATACTCCAGGAGATTCACCATATACTTATCAACTTGGATAAAGCCTTATTTTTTCTAGTCTTTAATCTATTTATCTTTTCATGTATTTCCCCTGATACTGATACTCTATGGAAACCTTCCACAGAAAAAAAAAAGTGGGTGGGGGTGCAAACTATGCTCAGCTGCTTTATCAGTAAGTTTTACCAGAGTTCAAGTGGCTTGCTTTTCAAACCATCAGCTTCCAGTTTAGAAACTGATTGTGTCCAGTCTGTCATATAGGCTCTGTGATCTTGCATCCAGCTGCAAAATACTATGCGTGCAATCCTTCAGACCTGTGAATTCTCCAAGGCAGTAAATATGGGGGGTTTGCGACTCTGAGAACTAAGTGCTTACAATGTCCACTGAAGCTTGTGGGAGAAGTCCAGGTGCTTGGCACAGAGCTGGACAGAGCTCTATGTTTTTAAACTAAAAATAACTGCATGATACCTCCACTCCATAATCTCAGATAAAGCCTTGAGTTCCATTCCCTGCCACTATGAATAATGCTTCCATAATTATTATTTGTGTAATAATGTGTTTACAATTTATGACCAAGCTTATCCCCCAGTGTGCTAAGATTTGGAACTGTAGTCCAATTTAAGTCATAATGCTAAACAAGAAGGCATGAGAAAAACTAGGAATACAGGATAAACTATACAGCATCTTTAATGGTAGTGTGGCTGCGTCAGACAAGCCTGTATAGCCCTTTTGAAAAACAGAGGGACCGGTTCAGCCTCCTCTCATCTACAAATAGCATCACTGATCACAGCCCTGAGGTAATGCCAGGAGTTGTGAATTCTATTCCGATTCCAAGAGAGATGCAGGGCAGAAAGTATTTCCCTGTATAATTAAATGTGACTGGCACTTGTTCATACACATTGCAAACTTACAGTCACTATTCCTTCTGCCAACAAACACAGGCCCTGTCAAAGAGCAAGACCTGAAGAGACAAAAGGTACAGAAATTATTTTCTGTCCTCTTGCCCTCTTCTAAATGAGAAAGAGAATTTAGCCCGTGGACATTTTACATTATTATCTTCTCTTCAAGTTTAATCTGAACCATGCCGTTAATGTGAATGGAGGAGTATTTAGGACCTCTACTGGCAGCAAGTTCATGCATGTAATTCTGGAAACTATATTCTTTTTACTTATATTAACCTTTCCCTTAAGCAACAGCAACAAATGTTCGCATCTGTCAAGATCATGCATAAGTATATTCAAGAATAAGCCTAAACTCATTTTAATCACTTCCAAGATATGCCAAGGAATATAAAGGATTAAATATTTCACATTTTCTTGGGGCCATTTCAAACTCCAATCAAAAGAAACAGTACTGAAAGCAGTCATTTCTTTTTAAAGACCTGACTGTTCAATTTGTTCCATAGCTGGGAAGTGCAACAGACAAAGGTGGGAGTCCCCACGAAACCATCAGACTGGGTCTCCATGCAGAAGTTTAAATGGAAGGTTCTTGTCTTGGTTTGGGCCACATTGGCCCAATCCGGTGGAACGACAGATAGCTCCCTCTCTCCTGCTCCGCTCAGGAGGCAAGAAAGAGAGAGAAAAAGAGAAACTTAAGAGTTTAGAAGGAAATTAAATATATACAAAACCATATCAAGCTCCCAGGATGACAGTCACTTCACCAGCAGGCGCAGGGGAAGTCCCAGACTGGACTCAGTGATGGACGGGAACTGGATTCCGGATCTTGAGTCAGGATTGGGATCAAAGGCAGACGCAGAGACAGAGTCCTCCCAGGGCACCGGCCATTGAAGAAAGAGAGCTGACCCTTTGATCCCTCAGCTTTTATACTGAGCATGAGGCAGATGGGATGGAATACCCTTGTTGGTCAGTTTTGGGTCACCTGTCCTGTCCGCTCCTCCCCGCGGGTGTGACCCCTCTACGCTTTTCCACTTCCAACCCTCCAACGGGGCAAGTAACAAAGTTGGCTGGCCTTGGTTGTTATAGCAATTAGTATAAGCAAGAGCCTGTCTGCATACCGTTCCTTGGCATCAGCTATAAACATGGGTCTTATCACTCTGAGAACGAACGGTTTCCTGCACAACAGGCTGTTAATTTCAGCAGTTAGAAGAGGCCTA